>KV732907.1:0-24528 GCA_000500225.2 Phytophthora pinifolia
CTGACGTAGACGCCTAATGTATAAGTTCAAACAGGTTATTGACCCATACCGGTGCCGAAAACGCGGTGCACCACTGTATATCTATGATGCTCAGGACGAGAAGCGCTCAGTCGAGCTAACGCTTAACGCTTAATCTATCAATCGACGATTTGATTCAAGTAGTGTTGCCAAAAGTTGGTAAGGAGGCAGGCATTCTAGAGCAACATGGTGGGCTAAAACGAGATCTTGGCGTCCTTCCGTTTGGTGACAGCGGGCTGCAGTGAACAGGACGCAGTTCGTAGGAACATGGATCTACCACAAAATAAACCCAGTTTTCTACCATTCAGCTTGTGTCCTCACATCTGCACACTCCAGAAGTCCATCTTGAAGATGTACGACTCGACGTAGCCTGGGTCCTTGATTGTAGACGTCTGATAGTTGTAGATGAGCGCCTTGCGCTCCGCCTTGGGGTCCTCAAAGCGCAGGTCGTTCTTGCGAGCTTCCTCAACAAAGAAGTTGGCGAAGAACTGTGCACTGGCCACGGCCTCGCGAGAGTGGTCGATAACCTCGTACGGTGTGCCGTCCGCGTACTCTCCGTACTCGAAGGCGTTCTTCTCCGGGTGGAACTGGATGGCGTAGACCGGGTACTCCTTGGCTTCAAAGGCCGAGATAAACTCGACCCCCTGGCGGTCCACGCTGGTGGCCAATACATTGTAGAAGCTCGTGAGCGACGCGTACTGGTTGAATCGATCGGGTGTGATGCCCTTCTTGTGGTTGTTCATAGTAATGGGCTTGTTTGCCAGCCACGAGTAGATCTCGGGACTGGCTTGGCTGAAGAGCCGGCTGGTCGGCGCCTCGGCCGTAAAGTTAAGCGGGAGCGTGATGTTCATGGAGTCTAGCCCCTTGTTGAGCGACTCGAAGTCATTGGTTGTGAGCTGGATCAGCCACTCGAAGCCCAGGCACGCGGCCCACACGGGGAAGTGCACGCCGCGGTCGTTGAGCTCCAGCGCCAGCTGGAACAGCTTCGCGGCACCGTCGCTGACGGGGGCAGATCCTCCCGGGAACAGCAGTCCGTTGAGTTGGGGCAGCAGGCGCTCCACATATATCTCGGACGCGTTGTACGGAATGGGCACGACGCGACCCCCCGCGCTCTCCACCCACTTGACGTACGACGCTGCGATGAACTCGCCGTGCTGCGAGGTCGGATGCGCGACAATGCCGATGATGGGACCACGCACGCTCGCGGTGACGTCGCGCAGGCCAAGGGCCACGCACAGGAAGAGCGACCACAGCGACCAGAACGCCATGAGAGAAGATGCGGTTGTGACACTCTCCACATGAAGACGGATCACTTTTTGGACCAATGAGAAGTTTTGCACATCTGTCTTTACAATCCTATGGAAATACAGTACTCTTCAAACGGAACGACGTTACTGCAACATAATTTCGACAACACAGCAGGAGTTCAGCGCCACAGCAAGCACCCACAACTATTTGCATGAGAGCAACATTCTCAGAGCCAGACGTAATATATAATAACTTCGATTCAAACGTTACCGAGACCGAAAAGGGAGTGGAAAAGCACATCGTCGTTGCGTCCTTCCTTCGATTCTGCTTAAGTCAGTCGTATCGCGAGTTGCTGCTGCTCGAGCCTGGACGCCGCGTGATGCCCAGCGACGTGAGGATGAGGTCGGTGGCAGCGGCTTGACTTGCGAGCAGGCGTTTGACCTCCTCCAGCTCCTTGACGGCCGATTGCTCCACGGCTACTAACCGCTCCTCGAACGCCTGGGTGGCCGTCGCAAATCGCTCGGCGACGCGAACAGCTTCTTGTTGCGCTTGCTCTCGAAGCGCCAGCTCTCGCCTTTGGGCGTCAATGATCGAGACCAGCGTCGCCCGCTCACTGTAAACGTCGACACCAACGTTAGTGCATTCACCGCCCACCTCACCGCAAAACAACTACCGACCCACCTTTCCCACGCCTCCTCTTCCTTTGACGTCGTGGCAGCCCCACAAGTCGCGTGCGTAGTACATCGAGGAGACTTGCTGGAGCCTCGTGCAGTAGGCGTCTGCGGCTTTGTCTTTGGCTTCGTGATCGGCCTTTGCTGTTCCTCGTCCGCCGCTTGACCGCTGCACTCTCGCGTCGGTGAGTCGATGGTGCTTTGACGCGGTTTCTGAGGCAGCAACACACGTCAGCATTATAAGGTACCCAGCTCCTTACAACAACCAGCACCTCACCCAGTTGGTCGTGCTGAGCGCGAAGGGCTCCACCGCTGTGACCTTGTTGAAGTCCTTGGCCTGCTGCACACCGATCAACCTGAACACAGCTTAGACGACTGATGGCAAGCCCCCTAGTGCCACGACCAACGCACTTCTGTTGCGCCTCAAGAGCGTGCTCTCGTGCTCGACCCTGCCGAGCCAAATGCAGTTGAATGGACGTCTCTTGCGATTCGGTCGGGTGCAGCAGTGCCATCTCCAGCTCCACTGTCGAGCCGCCGTCCTCGTTAGCCGTCCGCAGAGCTCGTGAGTTCGTCTGAGCAAGTAACTGAGTTAGCCTCAAAAGATATGCTCAGGTTTCTCCATTCGGGCGATCACCTTGGGCGAGAACGTGCACTGCTGCTCCTGTTGGGCGCGCAGCTCCTGCGATTTGCTAGCCAACTGCCCATGTTCATTAACCGTCAGTGCCGTCAAGCCACACCGCTACTTCAGTCATCAACCTTGCGCTGTCCGTGCATCTTCCAGGCCAGCTGCTTGTCGTAGATGGCGCTGTCAATCGCCGGCGGCGGTGGCATGGCAGGCATGTGCAAGTTGCACTGGTGCGTCTTTTCAAGCTACAGGTTATAATTATATAGGTTATCAGGTTTGAAAAATAGATAAAACTATTTGGGGGATCACTCAAAATATGAAGATGATTTGTGGTTAGCACCTGAGAAAAAAGTTAAAACATGGTCCAGCTTCCGCCGCTGCGGTCGCTTCCTGTGCCCTCCTCTCGGCCCTCCCCAGCCGCCACCACCGTCCTCGCGCTCTCCAAGAAGCCGACCTTAGCTGATGTGGAGCGCCGCCTCACCCATCTCGACGCCTCGCTCCCTCCCGAAGCCAAGACGCGGCTGGCCAAGGCCGAACTGCGCCGTCTGAAACATTGCGATGTCGTTCGCCAGTCGCGCGTCCGCAAGAAGAACGAGCGCCGTGGGCTGCGCGCCGTCAACGACCAGCTTGAGCTCGATCTCTCGGCCTTGCTGTGCCGCTACCGGCTTTCCCACGACTGGACGCACTTCGACGAGAGATACCCCCGTGACATTCTGTTCAAGCGCTTCGTGCACTCCATCTACGAGATGCGCGCGTTGCGGCACGAAGGCGCGGAGCTCAAGGACCAATTATTGACGTTCGATGCCCTTGGAGAGCAGCTGCAGCGTCTGCAGCAGGACTTTAGCATCCCGCGGCTCCCTCGAGGCACGCGCACGTCTATTGGCACGATTCATTTCCAGGAACTTTGTGTGGAGGAAGCACGAGACATCATGGTGGACTCGCACCAACAGGCCACGTCCTTCTTCGAGACGATGCGACGAGAAGCGCCGCGCGAGCAGGAGAAGACGATGGGCTGGACGCAGCACCAGCGCCTCACGCCCGAGGGCCGCGTGCAGTTCAACTTCACCAAGCGGATCCACGACGTCGGGACTGAGGAGCTGGTGCACAAGAGCTGGGAAATGTACTGCGACTTCGGCCTCTACCACGGCATCTACTCGAGCGTGCAGAAGCTCGAGATCCTGCAGAAGATCAACGACAACACGCTGCTCATCCGTCGAGACCTGCAGGAAGGCAGCTCGGCGCCCCTTTTCCGGACCATTTTCCTGCTTTTCCGGATCCGATTGCCCACCGGATACCTCATTTGCTTCAGGTCGCACAACCCGGCCGTGTGTGTTGAGGACGACGACGACCCCAATGTGCAGTGGATGGAGATGTTCTACTGGCTCCTGATCACGGACCCGCCAGTCGACGAGGAAGCGCAGGGGGCTGTGGGCCCCAAGAGGCCTGGATGCGACGTGACTTTTGGTGGCAACCTACTCAATAGCCGAAGCACCAAACATGCCACGATCTGGAAGTACCAGATTGCCATGGCACTCCTGCGGTGGGAGAGCAATGCCGCCGCGCCGCTCTTCGCGCTCTATGGGTAGTTGACTCGCAACATCACGCTGCCGGTGGTATGTGCTTCTGATGTGGTCCGTCCAGTCACTCGATGTCCTCCTCCTCCTCCAACGGCGCGTACGTGATTGCAGACCCGTCATCTGGAAACAAGACTACAAGAGAATCGCGTCAGCGGTGGTTGCCAAAGCCCAAAGGAACGACAAGGACCCACGTTTCGTACCCGAATTGCGCTTGCGCAGCACGTGGACTGGCGGTGCGCTTTTCCCGGAGGGAGGCTCGAAGCTCAACGAGTTTTGTGCCGACGCGCTGCCATCTTGCATGCTGAACGCTACGGCTTGGACTGTGTCGATACTTGGCGTCACCTTTTCCACTGGCCGACCTGTAGCCGTATCCACACTCCGAAGTCTCGTGGCGAAGCTCGATTGCCCCTTGGAAGTTGGGCTGGGCACCGATGCAGCCAAGGGTTCACTGTCAAGCTCGCGGCTCTGGTCTTGCTGAAGCTTGGTCTCGACAGCCCCACCAGTTTCTGGGTTGTCTGCTTTCGATGTGCTTTCCGGGGTCAGTTTCGCGTTCGCTTCGGCCACCGCTTCAAAGTGCCTCTTACTGAGCCACGGTACGGAGTCCACTTCGTCCTCGGCGCAACGGCGGCGGTTTGCGTGGGTGGCTGCACCGATGTGATGGAAGCTGGCACTCCAGTCAAGAGGATCGCTGGGCAAAACGATCTGGAGCAGCGGCGAGAAGGCCGTGTAGCAGTCCTTGTCGGTCACCAGCTCTTCGAACATTCGGTCCACGTGCTTCGGTAGCTCGTCGGCATGAATATTCCCGGAGACCCGTGTATGCTGTGGATTACTACCACTTGCTGTCTCGTTGAGGTCCGCGCTGTCTTCTTTGACGCTTCCCAGAGGCGCAGTGGAGCCACCAGAACGGGACTTGTTGAGTTGCTTCCGCAAGTCGTCGACGACCTCGTACAGTGCAGTGCTCCAGTGCTCCTCCATGTCCGTCGTGGAGCAGGCGATGAGCTTTTTCGCCTCGAGGAACCTGTAAGCGCATTGGCAAATCCGGAGGCCCAGGTGCGAGAACTTGTGGTTGTGCAGGACCTCGACCAAGTCTTGTGTGTTCAACGACAGCAAGTCGCAGGCGCGGATGCTCTGGACGGTAAAGGCGCTGATTGCACTACCAAGGAGACCTCGCTCGCCAAAAAAGTCCCCACGGCGCAATCCAATCGGGCGAGAAAGAGCGACGAGCGAGCGGCTGTGCAGCCGAAGATGACCCCGCAAGACGAAATACATGGCGCGCGCGATGCTGCCTTCGACGATAATGGATTCGTCGGACGGGTAGCCCTCGAAATGAAGCTTCTCGACCAAGGAGTGTCGGAAGAGGTCGAGCTCATCGGGGCCTTCCCAGCACATGGGCGTCATGACCTTGTTGATGAACCAGTCGACGGGCTCCTTGGACACGTGGAGGACACAAGCGGTGCGGATGGGTCGAGGCATTTCGCCCAGAATCTCCTCGTAGTCGACGCCGGCGTGAGAGGACCACAGCGAGGTCATGAAAGCGTGCGCTCGGGCCCGCAGGCGGTCGCTGACGTGCAGACGTGCGAGGTAGAGCTCGATGGCGATGTGGTTCTTGCGGAAATCGACTTCGAGGCCGATGTACGAGATGAAGAGGCTTGCTAGCTCGCCAAGTACGAACGACATGGTGATGAGGCCGACGAAGGAGATGCCGATGTGGAAGGCATAGAGGGTAGCAGTACCCGGTGCAAGATTCCGAGCCTTCTTGACGAACGTCGTGGTTGCGAAGAAGAGCCCGCGCATGAACCGAAGCGCCAATTGAGACGGCGACGGGTTGTCCGGGTTGGAGATGACGAGTTCCTCGGACGGAAGCCAAGCTTCCCACTCGGTGCCGAACCCCACCTCCATGGCCACAGCCAGGTATGCGCAAGCGGCCCAGTAAATCAGGAGCAGATAGAGCAGGCAGATGTACCAGAAGCGCGTGATCTCGTACATGACGCTCCGGCGATTGTGCTCGTCCAAGTAGCTGACAACATTGACGATCTTGACGCAGCGCAGTAATCTCAGCCACGGGCGGCAGTGGAAGTCGACGAGGAAGCGGTAGAAGGGGATCGCGGCGATGATGTCCCACATCATCCGCTCCTTCTTGTACGTGGCGCGCAAATCTTGCTCGTACAGCTCCATGGAGGCCGGAGATTCCCGCACATGCCAGTTGAACCACACGTCGACGATGAAGACGAGTTCACAGAGCAGTCCGAAGGCTTTGGCGACGACCGCCGCCGGCGTGGTGCGGTCGAGATCGTCCATCGCGAGTTGGTAGGGCGTCAGGATGGAGACGTAGAGGATGCAAGCCACGACAAACCGTAGCCACTTGAGGTGGAAGTCGCTTTGGACCTCGCTGCCCTCGACGAGGCAGCGGAGAGGCGCGAGAAGAAACCTTTCCACCCCGTCCAGCACGGCCTTGCCGAGGTTCACGACGGCGAGCAAAGCTCCGTTGTCAGCGTGCTGCAGTCGCACATGCTGCAGCTCGTCGTTGATCCGCTCCGCTCGCTCGTTGAGGATGTCTGCCCGAGAAAGGATGAGCCCAGTCGTGGCGTCGGCTCCACGCCGCTGTTCCTCACGAGAAAGCTGGGCGAGTCGAGTTTGCTCGCGGTGAATCTTGACGATTCGCATGACCTTGTGCTTCCATTCCGGGTAGCGGTCGAAGACGAGCTCAAGCGATTCCCTCGACAGGCTGTACAAGATGCACGACGTTTGTGCCTGGATGTACGCATTGCGGGTGCCGGTGGTAAAGAGCCCGTTCTCTCCGAAGTAGCTGCCCGCGGAGATCTCGTTGACCTTGTTGAGCTGCTCGGCTGTGCTGCTCCGCTGGCTTGCAGGCCCACTGGAACCCCTCCGGACACCAAGCCGCCACAGTTTGGCTGGAGCGGAACCCGTGAGAGTGAAGGAGCCTTGTTCCTGGAGTTCATTGACCACGTTGGCGTTGATGGCCGTCTTGAGGGCCCCTCGTGGGAGCAGCACCTCCAAGACGCCAGTGAAGACAAAGTACATTTCGCTGCTCTTCTCGCCGAGTTTGCAGACGAATTCGCCACGAGAGACGAGGACCTGTGTGAACTGCGAGACCAGCATTCGAGTGACGGAGCCTTCCATGCCGCTGAGGAACTCGACCTTCTCGATCATGCGCTTGAGATGGACCAGGCGGATGTCTGTGAGCAAGGACGGGGGCAAGCAGTGGACGAGGAGATGCTCCTGTGTGATCGTGTGGAAGCGCTTGAAGAAGAAGAAGGTTTTGAGACGTTCTTGGAGAGCCTCCGGCAGCTGGAAGTGGGCGAGCATTTGACGGACCGCGCCCATCTTGGCGTTGAACTCTCTTGTCTCGGACGTCGTGAGCTCGATAATGTCGGTGAAGTTCCCAATCACGTAGGCGAAGAGGAAGAAGCCTGTTGTCATGGTGATGGCGCTGAAGATGCACTGCGCCGTGGTCTTGGGGAACTGTGGCTCACTGGAAGCGGACATGAGCCCGAACGACCAGTACAGAGAGGCCATGTATTGCAAGATGCGCGGTGCGTGCTCCAAGTGAGCCTGCGGCAACCAGGGATTGTCTCCGAACGCGGTCTGCTTGGCGGCAGGCAGCAGCGCGCGGGTCAAGTTGGGGACGGCGACCTTGGAGGCAAAGTTGAACCAGATGCAGCCCAGCACGTGGGACAGCATGAAGGTGTAGTACAGCAGCTTGAAGAAACGCAGCTCAGTCGTCCGCTTGAGGTATCGCGTTTCAAGCGCGTGCAGCTGTCTGGGCACTTTGAACAGCCGCAACAACTTGTTGACATTGAGCAGGTCCCACCGCTCGTGGACAGGGACGCTCCAGTTGATGAGGTAGAGCGGCACGAGAGCGGCGAGATCGAGCAGGAAGCCGCCGGATCTCCAGTAGGCGCGTCTAATGCGCTTCAAGACCATCATCTTGTTGCCGTACTCGTAGAAGCCGAGGTGGGAGCGAATGTAGACGTCCCCAACGAAACAAGCCTCCATGAAGACCATCAAGATGTCGGCGTTCGTATGGCCATCGGCCATGGGAAAGCAGGCCTGGAACATGACGAGCATCCACTGCACGGTCATGACGAAAAAGACCCACGTCTCCCACGCCAAGATGAACCTCGAGTCGGGATCGTACGCCGTCCCAGGAGGCTTCCAGGACCCCAAGACGGCATTGCGAAAGACGGACTGATGTCCAAGCCGGTGGTTGCCCTCTTTGGGTACGGCAGGCTTGGCAAACTTGTTGTTGAGCAAGCGTTGCTCTAGAGTGAGGAGCTCGGTCTTTAGCGCTGGGAAGATCATCTCCATCGTCTCAAGCTGGTCTCGGGAGACGAAGAGCAAGATGCACCCGCTCTTTGCGCTCACGTGCTCCGTGTAGCCTTCTCCTCGCTCTGGCTGCGTGAGTGCCGCCGTACCGAAGAACCCCCCTCGTGGCACCTCCCGAGGTGGCCGTCCCGCCATGACGATACACACGTCTCCTTCCAGGAGAAAGAAGAGGCCAGTGACGTAGTCCCCGTGACGATAGACGATCTCTCCTTGGCCGTAGAGAATGAACTTGGCGTTCTCGACCACGACTTGCTCGAGTTTGTCTCGCACGGCCCGTACGCCTTGCAACAGAGCTAAGGTCTGGAGCACGGACAAGCAAATGCTCCGCAGCACGTCCAGGCGGATGGGTCGTGGGAGATCGGCGAGGAGCTCGCCGATCACAGCTCCTCGATGCGAGGACCACCAGTAGTCGAGGAAGGATTTGACGCGGTGATGGATGGCAAGCGGGGCGTTTTGACGGCGGAGGAAGAGCTGGATGCGCGTGCTGGTCGCGAAGAACTCCTTCTGCTCGAACGCCGACGCCGTAAATCGTTTCTGCACGTTGTCCACGACCATGGCCGTGATCAAGAAGCCACTGAGCATGAGAACGAGTGCTGCGGCCAACTGGACG
The DNA here is from genome assembly GCA_000500225.2 of Phytophthora pinifolia. Taxonomy (NCBI): domain Eukaryota; phylum Oomycota; class Peronosporomycetes; order Peronosporales; family Peronosporaceae; genus Phytophthora; species Phytophthora pinifolia. The sequence goes on from KV732907.1 coordinate 9,097, forward strand.
TCGCTCGCCGGCTCGACGCTCTTGCCGGGCGAGGCCAGCACTCCGACTGCGTAGTATAACGATCGGGAATACTCCAGGGCGCTGATATGGCCAAGCGCGCGACTGTCCCGGTGCTCGTCGAAAATGGTGCCGTTGCAGTTGGCCAAGTGCGTCGAGTTGAGTCGTCGCAGGCAGAGCACGGCCGAGGAGATCCACGCTTCGGTCGCGCTCGGATTGAAGCCTTCGATGGACGAGATGCCGAAGTGAATGCACGCGACAATGTGAAACATCATGAAGAGCAGCACCCCGAGCAGCACAAGCTGCCGTCTGCTGTTGAGGGGGAAAAAGTGCTCGATTTCAGCCAGGTGCTTCTTCAAGTGAAGCACTCGCAGCAGGCGCGGCAGTCCCAAGAGGCCGTACTTCGCCGTGTCCAGGTACTGGTATGGCAGTGCGCACAGCAAGTCGAACAGGAAGGCCCCATGAAGATAGCGCCGCCCGCTTCGCATCGGATCCCTGATCTTCTCGGAGTCTGCCATGTACGAGAGACTGAAGTTGAGCGCGATGTCGACGTACAAGCACCCACTGAAGAAGAAATCCAGTGTGCGGCTTGTCCAGGAGGGGCGCTGCCACAGTGGGAAGACGATCTGGACGGGGACCAGGAGCCACGAGCTGCAAAGGCTCAGCTGAAGCAGCACCAGCCACCACAGACGCACGCGGGACTGGTGATCGATGCACGTGTTCGTCAGCATGACGCGCCACAGCCCATACCTCGGCTCCATCACCACCTTGGCGCGGGGCGGGAACCTCTCCATTGTGTGACTTAGCGTCGACGTGTGCTGCGAGGCCACGGAGTCAGCTTGACTAGGGATCACAATGCTGCGCCTTTTCACGAGTGTGCTCGACGCACTTCTCCTCGCGGAAGACAGCTCTCCGCTCAGTGTCAGCACGCGCGTCAAGGTGCTCGTAAGTGCAGACGTCCCCGCTGCCAGCCCAGAGGACAAGGAACTGCTGCGTCCGCCTGCCTTGATACTAACGGAAGCGGGGGCCGACACGACGGTCTTGACAAGGTCGTTGCGGTCGCCGCGCTCTTGTTCCAGGATCGACTTGACGTGCGCTGCGATCAGCGCGGCACAAGTGGGGTACCCGTCGAGTACGCGCTCGCAATGAAAGCGTGACAACTTGTACAGGATCGAGTAGGTTGTGGACATGACGGCCGCCGATCGCTTGATGGACGAGAAGACCGAAAGCTCCCCGAAGTAGGCACCCTTGCGGATTTCACGCACCGTCACCGACTTGACGATGACTGCGAGGACGCCCGAGTGAACGATGTACATGGCGTCGCCTTCGTCCCCGGCAGCAAACAGCATCGTCTGGGCAGGGACGGCGATCATCTCGAGCAAACTCGTCATCGCCACGATGAACGGAGCGGAACAGCCCTCGAAAATGGGGACCTGAGCGAAGGTGGTCCGCAAGAGCTCGACCTGAATGTCGGTGGCTATGGACCGACAGAGTCTCTTGGCTGCCTCGCGATCGTTCGATTCCGCGTCCGTGTAGTGTCTCTGGTCATAAAGCAAGAAGGGTCAGGGGATGTGTGGGCTTCCGAAGGCTAAGCAAGGCTACCAACCCGGAGATACTCGATGGCTTGAGCTTGCTGGTTCTCGGGGACGCGGTGAAACGAGAGAAGATGGACGAGCTGGTTGATGCGCGCCTCGACAGCTTCGGCGTGGCCGCTCTCGCACTTGGAGATGACGAAGATGGTGGCCACGAGCGTCGTGAACATGGAGAAGCCGCAGAGAGCGACCAGCGTCGTGAAGAGAAACTCCGTGATGTGGTGAGGAAGCTCGCCTTCGAAAAGACCCGTCATGATGCCCACACTCCAGAAAAGCGAGCCCAAGTACTGCGTGTGCAGTGGGTGGTGGCTTTCCGCCACCGGTGGCAGCCACTGATTCGCCAGGCTCTCGTTGTAGCCGAAGCTGTAGCGTACACACGCCAGCACATGGGCCGTGTACACCATGGCAAGCAGCACCTTGAGCAGCTTGAGTACGACAAAGTGTTTCGCGTACAATTCGTCCAGACTTGAGACGAATTGGCCGAGACGGAAGCAGCGCACAAACTTGAGCAGAGAAAGCCGCGCCACCATCAAGTCGTCCTGGAGAAAGAGCGCCTGGAGAGGCAGAATCGCGATCAAGTCCGTGGCAAAGCGGTAGGAACGGAGGTACCGCCGTCGAGTGAGCTTCCGGTCGCGAACGAGGTTGCCGTCCGAGTAGTAACCCAAGTGTGCGCGAACGTAAAAGTCGAGCAGGAACATGAACTCGCCCACCAGGATCAGGACAAGCTTTGCGTTCGCCGTCCGCACCGCGTGAGCCTGGAAGGCTAAGAAATAGGGAAACATGAACAGTTGGTAGAGCAAGCAGAGCAGCAAGACGTGCTCCCACGCTTTGATTGCCCAGGCGCTGGGGTCGAAAGCGTCGGTGACTTCGTCTTCTATCACGGACTTTGCTCGGCTCTGGAGAGAGAAGACGTGCTCTAGTGACCGCCGACCCACCGACCGTCGCCGACCTTGTGAGACACCGCCGCCCTCCACGCGCATAACGGTGTACCCGCTGATCATGCTCATGGTTCCTCAAGTCGACGCGCCTTTGATGGTGGAGCTAAGGATCTCACGGACACCCAAGTGTCTTCCACAAGCTACCCGTGGGAGACGAAACCAACCAAAGTGGCCAAAGCTATCTATAATACGTCGCGATGAGAATAAAGAGGCGAACGAGCGTTGCAACCAAGACAGCGATGTCTCCTGGCTCACTTTAATGCAAGCAAGTTATCTCGTGAGGGTAATTAATTGGCTCGAGTTTAAAAAGCTGCTCCGAAAGGGTCCGAGCTATCTCCGGCCCAGGACCAACAAAAACTGGAAACCGGTGCGAGTTGCAGCTGAGCTCAAAGGGAGCGGTGACGAAAGACTGGAGCCCGCATAACACGCGCCTTCACGAATGAAAAAGCTGGCGGTGACACCTTTGCGATCGTTGAACAGCGTCACGGGGCTGCTAGACGAGGTCATTACCAAGCCTTTCCAGCTCGCTCGTGATCCACAGAGTGCAAGTCTCCGGACCTGGCACCAGATTTTACTGGCCGCGCTAGTGTACGAGTTCGCTTCGATCGCCTTCATCGTCAGCTTCCAGCCCGACATCCCGCTGAGGGGGAACCCCGTCGTCGTCTTTTTCTACGTGTGTGAGGTGCTCTTCTTCGTCGATTTCTACGTGAAATTTACCACGGGCTACTACAAAGACGGCAACCTCGTGTACGACGTTCAGCTCACCCGCAGGAGGTATCTCAAGTCGCCCGACTTCGTCATGGATGTGGTCTCCATCATCCCGTATGGCGCCATCCCAGCGACTTTATCGGTGTCTGTCATGGTGTTGGAAGTGCCAAAGCTGCTCCGGGCATACCGGATTCCGCGCTACCTTTCAACCGTCGACGACGTCTACGTTCGGCATTTTGAGCTCCTCAAGCTTTCAAAGCTGCTCGTTGGCGTCGTTCTGCTGGCGCATTTCCTCGCATGTATCCGGTTCTCGTTTGGCTACGATGCTCTCCACAATAACCTCTGGCTGCCGGCCCCACACGAGCACCCAGCTAGCACACGGACACAGTATCTGCAGTCTTTGTTCTGGGCTTTCGGCGTTTTCTCGGGTCTCTGCGAAGGTGAACTTCCCCACCGCATCAACGAGTTCGTCTTCACGATCGCAGTGGCCGTCTGCGGGTTCTGCGTCTTCACGTATCTCTGCGCGACGTTCTTCCTCATCTCCAAGTGTGAAGCCACCAATTCCGAGGTCGCGGAGGCCAGAATCACGCAGCTCAAGCATCTACTGACTTTTCATCGCGTTCCAGACCACGTTCGCGGTCCGATCATCGAGTACTTGAGGGTACGTGCAGTCCTCCGAGCGCTTGCATTTGACTCATTTTGTGGTCGGTTTGGTTTCTCAGCACTACTACGCTGGCACAGACACCGTTGATCGAGAGGTGACGAAGCTCCTGTGTCCATCCATCGGCAAGGACGTGCAGGTCGAGCTTCTCCGGGACGTGATCGCCAAAATCCCCGTCTTTTCCGGCTGCAAACCGGAATTTATCGAGCTGCTGGCGTCGCTGCTCGAGCGGATCTCCTTGCCCTCGCAGAACGCCTTGTTCACGATCGGAGACCCGGGCGACGCCATGTACATCATCCACGCCGGGGTGCTCGACGTTCTCGGCAGGAAGGCGAAAATCCGAGAGCTCCGAAAAAACGACTTTGTCGGCGAGCTGTCCTTGTTCTCCAGCTTCCCTCGGTCCGCGACAGTGGTGACGAGAACGTACTGCGTGCTGTACAAGCTCTCCCGATTCCACACCGAGCTCGTGTTAGCGAGCTTCCCCACGGCCGCCGACGGGATCAAGAAAGTCGTGGGCGCCATCATCGAGAAGACGCAGCAGAAGTCCGCTCTGTCGAAAAGCGCGAGCGTGGGTGCCACTCGACCGCCGATCAAGTCTCGCAGGGAAAGCAGCAAGGAAGATCTCTCCGCACCGGAAGGAACCGGATCGTGGACGAAGAACCCGCGTACTGTCGTCCCAGCGGAGTCAACGCCGAGCTTGACGGCAAGCCCCCAGACGGCCCCACAACGGCGTACACCACGACTGCTTGAACGCGTCCTGAGCATCAAGAAGCGGCGGGTTTCCGACGCCATGAAAGACGTGTACGACGAGTACACCGCTCCTCGCGTCACGAGCGCTTCTCCACGTCCGTGGTGGGCTGTCGTGCTGCTCCGACAAGCTCTGGACTGCAGCAGTCGGCCTCGTTTGATGTGGCTCTTGGGCCTCCAGTTGATCCTCATCTTCAATTGGTGCTTGATCCCGTTGCAACTGAGCTTTCCAGCTTTCAACCACGCCGACTGGCTCATCTTTCTGCTCAACGGAGCGACGGACGCCGTTCTGTGGGTCGACGTCTACGTCAACCTCAATCTCGCGTTCATGCAGACGTCCGAGAAGATCCGCGATACGACCAAGACGGCCGCCAAGTATCTGTGCGGCGCCTTTGCAACGGATCTCTTGTGTGTGCTGCCCTACGAGGCGTTCGCAACGCCCACGTTGCACTGTCTCGCACGAGTACCGCGGCTGTTACGGTAAGCGTTGCATACAGTCTCGCTCCGCGGCTTGGTGTACTGACTTCCAGTCTTTACAGGGCGTGGCGTGTGCGCGGCCATTTCCATGACGTGGACAGGATTCACCCGCTTCGCAGCTCGCACCGGCTCGTGATGTTTGCCGTGCTATTGTTTCTGCTCATTCACATCGTGACGTGTTTGTACTTCTCCGTGACCTTCCTGGAAGGATTCAGCGAGGAGGAGGAAGGGTGGCTCTTGCACAACGACGTCGAGCTCTACCGCGTGAACGAGACGCATTTCCGAGGCCACGGTGGCGTCCTGCTCGAGCTTGGGGACCCCGAGTTGAACCGAATCGCGACGATGCAGTACTTGCGCTCCTTCTACTTCGCTACCCACAAGCTGACTGGACTGGGCAAAGGGATCGAGCCCGAGAGCGACACGACGTACGTGGTGGCGCTGCTCTTCATGTTCAGCGGCTTCTTCATCACTGCCATTCTGGTCGACAACGTGCAGAAGCGGTTCACGGCGTCGGCGCACGAAGAGAAGGAGTTCTTCGCCGTGCGATCCCGAATCCAGGGCTTCTTACGACACCAGAACGCGCCGTTCGCCATTCACCACCGCGTCAACGTCTTCCTGGACTTCTGGTGGGCCTCGCATCGCGGGACGTCCATCGAGGAGCTACTGCGTGAGCTTCCAGGGCCGTTCAAGCAGGAAGTTCTCGCGAGTATCTACGCGCCGGCACTGCAGACAATGGCGCTTTTGACTGGCGTGAGGCCCTTCCTGACTGCTCTGGAGAACGCGGTCGTCGCCACCGCAGTGATGATGCTGTTTGGCCAAGGAGAGTTCATCTACCGAGCAGGAGACAACGCCCAAGGCTTGTATTTCTTGCTGGAAGGCCGCGTCTTCCTCACTCGAGATGGTGCGCGCGCCAAAGTCTCGAGAGGAGGCTACTTCGGCACCCAAATACTCGGCGTGGACACGATGCAGGCAGGCTACAGTCAGACCGCGACGGCTGAAAGCGGGTGCGTCGTGCTCTTCCTATCGAGAGACGCGCTCAAGAACCTGTACACGGTGTTCCCGGCTCTTCCGTCCGAGTTGCTTGAGCTGGAGAAGCGCTTGGTGCGCACCAAGCTCGCCAAGGCGCCGTTCCACAGTCAAGAGCTCAAGACGTTCGGGAAGGCCGCAGGGCTCTTCTCAAGACCGGAGCGAGCGATCGATCCGGACGCCAAGTACGTGGTGGTCTGGGAGACGTGGTTAGCCATCGCCATGACAGTCCAATGGGTCCTCGTCTTGGTCAACGTTTGCTTTGGCGTGCTCGCCACGGCGAGAGCCACGACGGACGCAGTCACGATCGCGCTGGAAGTCTCGTTCGTGCTGGATCTCTACATCCGCTCGTGTCTCGGGTACCGCGAGTTTGGCAACAAGATCATGGACTTGAGGCTGATCCGTCGACGGTACTTTGGCTCGTGGTGCTTCCTCGTCGACGTGGTCGCGCTCTTGCCCCTCTTCACGCTCAACTGGCTGCCGTCCATGCCGCGTCGAGAGCTCTACAACCTCAACAAGGTGCTGCGTCTGCTCAAAGTGCCCGACCAGTTCCGAGCGCTCGAGCAGCGGTACGTCAAGTTCACGAGCGAGCTGCGTCTGATGAAGCTCGTGTACTACACGTTCCTGGTGTCGCACATCCTGGGCTGCATCTACTTCGACTTTGCGTCGCACGCGTCGGGGATATGGGGACAAACGACCGTCACGAGCTTTGGAGAGAACTCGTGGGCTTTGCCAAAGTCGCTGGAGCACGCAGACACGCTGCGCCAGTACTTGGCGGCGACTTTCTGGGCGTTCAGCATCATGTCGGCTTCCAGCACGGGCGAGCCGCCGCAGACCACGCCGCAGTGCCTTCTCACCATCACCACGCTCACCGTCGGCTTTTTCCTGTTCGCGTACGTGATCGGGAACTTCTCGGACGTCATCGAGCTTTCCAACGCCGAGCACCGCGAGTTCCACACCAAGATGGGGTCCATCCGACGTCTGCTGGCGCACTTCAAGCTGCCCATCGCGCTTCAAAGCAAGATCAAGACGCTGCTGTTCTTCAAGCGGTTCCACTCCATCACCCAGGAGGAAGTGCTGGAGCGGTACCTGCCTCCGTCTCTGATGACGGACATCCGGCTGCTCAACCTGAACGCCATGATGGACAAGGTCCCGTTCCTGAGGAACATGGACGCGTCCATTGCGCGGATCCTGGTGGCGCAGTTCAAGCAGGAGTTGATCCTCAAGGACGAGTACGTGTACAGATACGGAGACGACGGCACGGACATGTACTTCGTCTTCACTGGGATCCTCACCGTGTTCGCGCCAGGCCGGAAAAACGCCCTGTCGAAGCCGCTCACCTCCGAGGGGAGGCCCGACATGAGGCAGCACAAGATCAACGACGTCTCTGCGGGGGATTTCTTCGGGGAGAACGCGCTGTTCGCCGACGCACCTCGAGCTTCGTCGGTTCGCAGCAAGTCTTCCAGCATCCTTTACTCGCTCTCGCGACGCTCGTTGGAGATGGTATTCGCTCTCTATCCAGACTGGAAGAACCGCGTGCTGCAGACGGCCAAAGTCCAGCAAAAAGAGCACAAGCAACGTCGAAACTCGGAGCAACCCAGCGTCCACCGCTCGCCCGCACTACACGTCGGTGGCTCAACGCTAGACCGCGTCGTCCAGCCGGCGTTGCGGTCTCTGTCATCGATAGTCGAGTCCCAAAGTCCACTCCACCTTCTGTGGCTGCGCGTCGTGACCGCGTGCACATTCTACGTTGCCTTCATGCTGCCGTCCTGTGTGGCGTTCGAGGCCTGCCGGACGTGGAACGGGCTCTCGCTGGGCGCGAACGTGGTTGAAGTGTGCTGCTTTGTCGTGTTCGTCATGGACGTGTGGGTCAATTTACGGCTCAAGGAGACGGAGATGTCCATGGAGCTGTACGAAGTGGACATCCGTAAGGCCTACCGTCACAGCCGGTTGGTAGTCGACCTGGTCGCGGCTTTCCCGGTCCAATACCTCTTCTACGTCCTCTCTCCGTCGTCTGAAGTCGCGTGGCTCAGTGTCAATCGATGCGTCAAGGTCCTGAACGTCGCCAACTACATGCACGAAATCCATCGGCAGAGCGTTTCGTACGAATCGGCTCGTCTTCAAACCATCCTGCTGCTCTACGTCTTGATCATCTACTGGGGTGCCTGTGCCTATCTGCTGTTCGCAGACCACGAGGGCTACAGTACCGACTGGAACTCGTGGTTTCCGTCGACAGAGCTTGAGCTGACTGCCAAGTCGTCCCTCTCGGTCATGAACCTGCGTCTACTTCGCGGCATCTTCTTCTCCGTCACGGCTTTCATCAAGAAGGGCCGGACGTTCATGCCTGAAGACAAAGGCTTCATCTTCGCTATCGTCGTCTGCTTCGTGGGGCTCATGGTCATGGCCTTCATGATCGGCGAGATCGCCAGTCTCTTCATCTCGTCCATCGACAATGAAGTCAATTACCGCAAGAACCACATCGCCGTGGAGCACACCATGGCCCGCTGGAAGCTGAGTGCGCCTCTGAACGCCCGCGTGCACGTGTTTCTCTCCAACTTGTGGTCTTCGCATCGTGGCGTCGTGTACCACGAGGTCTTCAACACTTTACCAGCCCAGATCCGACTGGAAACGGTGCTGTACATTGTGGATCTGCCGCTGCAAGCGCTGGTGTTTCAAGTCTTCCGCCCACTAGTGCACGGGGACGGCCCCAGCCTCGCACGCCTCACTCACGCGATAGCAGACCAGCTTCGCTTCGACAGCTATCCGAGCGGAGAGCACGTGCTGCTGGAAGGACGCATGCCGGAAGGCCTGTTCTTCGTGGTGTCGGGCCTACTTGTAGCCACGACAAAGGCGCGGGGCCCGGACCACCCTGTCGCGCAGTACATGCGCGGCGACTACTTCGGGGAGCGAGGGATTCTCACGCATTCCATGAGCAACGTCTCCGTTAAGACGCAGATGCCGTGCGATCTGTTCCTGCTGAGCACGTACAGCCTCATCAGCATACTCAGTGCCGACGAGTTCTTCTCCATCGTGCAGATCGTGGTCGAAAGCCTCTTCCACTCGCTGCAGCGACAGCACAAGAAGCCTGGCCGGCGGTCTCCGTTCCCAATGCCTCCTTTCGTCTGGGAGCAGCATCTGCGCAAGATTCTCCAGCGACAACGGATGAGGTGGGCAGTGAACACTGCGGACGGCGAGTCTAATACATCCTCGAGAGGGGAGATGCTGTGGAGCAAGCTGCTCACCAGTGTCTTGGTAGACAGCGACGCCCCACTCTCTTGTTTCCAGCTCTTTCGCCCGATCCTCGAAATGGCAGGACCCAAATGCGAACTGTTTGACCGACTGGCTTCTCAGCGACGCATGAGCAACGTCCCCGCGAAAGTAGTCAAGAGACCCGGAGGCCAACTTCGGGGTATTGTGCGTCAGATCGGCGCCGTTGCTTCCAGCACGAGCGGTCGAGTTATCCCCATTTTGCAAGGAAGTTCCATCTCGCGGTTGAGCTCCATGTCGCGACGAAGCTCGGTTTCAAGGCGCGAAGACCGTGCCGCACGGTTGTTTACCGAGAGATCGCAACGAGTCCGCGAACCACCGATACATGACTAGATGAAGACACAGACCTATTAACCAATCCGAAGGCGGCTACCAACTGTGACGATCACGCGTCGCACTACAAGATACAGTACACATACCCAGTGTGCTGACCGTCCTCATCTCTTCATCTGCATGGATTTCATCGTCGTTCTGAGAAGCAAAATCATCAGCTGCGTTCACTTCGACAGAAACAGGTACATATATAAATACATTGTAATACATGTATGTATGTACTACGGTAGTATGTACACCCGATACCATTGACGATAATATAATATTATTATAGTTGTTATTCTCAGAAATATACGGAGGATTTCCTGATACGACGATTACGAGAGCTTTGCTGCAAGCTGTCATGCAGTCGCAATACCGGTATGCAGCAGCTCGTTTCTTCTGTGAAATTTGCAGTGCAAAGGGTCCACCATCGCCGTCGCTTCATGTGAGCAATTGTGCACAAGGGCATATTCTTCCTCGCCTCAGCGCTTCAGAGTCGTGAAAATTCTCTATACTCGAGCGGTGCGAGCAAAACGCATCTATTGTGAAAACAAAACACGATGGGGTGCAAAAAGGCTTCAGCAAAACCAAACGGGGCGCAAAGCAAACAGATTTGCCGGCGTCATCAAAACAATTTGCTATCCCGCCCTTTTCTTCCTGTTGCCATCACTTTCTTTATCCTCGTGAACCAACGACTGGTTCACATTATTAAATTGACCACATGGTACCCGCTTACGGTATCTTCGCTACCGCTACTTGCTAATGTGCTTCTAATATACACACGTTCTTCTTACTTATATAGTGACCGCGCTCTTGCGGGTAGCGTGGACCGTAGGGATAGTATAACTACGTACAGCGTACATGCATTAACCTTTGCATCGCTGTTGACATCCGGCTGCTTCACCGCGTCTCTTCTGTGACCATGTTACATGTAGCGTCCAGTCGCGTTTTGTTCACGCCCCGCTTTGCATTTTGTTGACACGCCACCGTGATTTTGTTGGCACCCTTTACACCTGTCTATCCTCAAGAGCAGCATCCAGATGCTGGTACTGTATAGTATACAGTACCAACATCTGGCTGCTGTGTATACTAGTACAACCGATCACAAGAGCTCTTCCACTTATCCTGACAAATATTCGCGATGTGCGGCAGCGGGAAGAATGAATCGCTCGGTACTGGTTATAGTCTTCATCACATTGTTTTGAATTGAGCATCACGCCGGCAAGTTCTCCGTCTCAACAATTCTTGGTGTCGGAGACGAACGATGGATGACAAGTTGACTTCAGCTGCAGCGGCGCTGTCTGTTTCTGGAGTTTTGGAAGTTGTCGATAAGAACAGTGTTCAACGCCGAGTAAGCTCCGTCCGCGCTCCTGGTGAGCCGATCCACACATCCCGGTTCTGCATCCCGGCGATGCTTCATGGGTCCGGAGCAGCAAGAGATTTCTCTAATTCAGTGAGAACGATTAGGTACGGCTGAAATCACTCCAAACCAGCTAACTGAATTAAAGCGATTCCTCGTCCCGCTCTCTCCGCCTTGATTTTTGCACTGCAGCTCTTCTCCCGTGTTCATGGGTGACCCAGCTGGTTTGACGAGCGTCTGTGCGCAGAATTCCGGCAGTGCTCGCTGTCAACGTCGACGCTGTCAACGTCGAAGTTGCAGCCCCCGCGATCGAGTTGATCTCGTTCACTCCCAAATCTGCCTCCTCCGCCGCAGGTCCTCCTTCCCAGCTCCGCTTCGACCTACCTGCTCCGGACCCGATCACCATGACGAAAGGACCATTCCTCACCGGCGAGGACTTCAAGTCGGCGTTCAACCTCTTCTGCTGTATTTACGGCATTGGTATGTCCACGAGGACACTGGTGGCCACTTGTTTAATTAAAAACACGTTAACTCATGCTCGTCAATGTTTCTGATTCAGGCACGCTCGGAATGCCCGGCAACTTCGCTCGCGCCGGCCCTGTGATCGCCGTCATTGCGTTGGCCTTCATGGCGTTCGCCAACATCTACTCGTCCATCACCATGTCCAAGGTTATGCTGCTCGCTCCGAAATCGGTCAAGACGTTCGGAGACCTCGGCGAATGGAGTGCCGGTACCACCGGCCGCTGGTTGTGCGTCATCTCGCAGATGGGCTCCTGTCTCTTGATCCCATGCGTCTTCCTGGTGCTCGGTGGCCAGTTGCTCGACGGTCTTTTCCCCTCTGCCTTCAGCCAGAGCACTTGGACCATTCTCATGGCTCTCCTGGTGCTGCCCGTGTGTCTCGTGCCGACGTTGAAGGAAGGTTCTGGTGCTGCTTTCGCTGGCTGCATGGGCACCATCATCGCCGACATCATCGGCGTTGCCGTCGTCATGCACGGCATGAGTGGACACCCGAGTGTGCCGACCCCGGACCTCAAGTTCTCTCAGGTTGTCGGTGTGTTCGGCAACCTGTCGCTCGCCTACGGTGCCGGCATCGTCATTCCGGACCTGCAGCGTCAGCACAGCGACCCGACGCGCATGCCGCGTGTGGTTGGCGTCACGGTCGCCTTCGTGTCCGTCTTGTTCCTGGTGCTCTCAAGCACGTCGTACTCGGCCGTCGGGTGCCAGATCTCTGGCAACCTGCTCTTCACCATTTACCCCAACAAAACGACGCACCTGACGAATCTCGGCTTCAAGCCCAACTGGGGCACAGTGGTGCTAGCCTACCTGTTCATGCAGCTCCACATCACGATCGCCTTCTCCGTCATCCTGAACCCGGCCTTCTACATCTCCGAGCGCTTGTTCCTGGGCATGCACAAGAAGAAGTCCAACGACGAAATTGAGAGCGGCTTCGGCTTCGAGGAGAACGCCACGCCTGCCGACACGCTGGCGAAGCAGTCGGACGCCGGCTTCTCCCACCTCAACAACACGGGGAGCCGCCGATCCAAGATGTCGTACGTGTCGGTGGCCGACTCGGAGCGTGTGCACAAGGACAATGAGGAGGAGGAGGCTGCCGAGTACAAGGGAGCTAACGCGCTCAAGTACGTGGCTCTGCGTATCACGATCGTCGTCATCCTGGTGGTCCTGGCCATCGTTTTCAAGGATCACTTCTCCGATTTCGCCGACTTCGTTGGCGCCTCGTGCATCACCACCAACTGCATCCTGCTGCCCATCGTCTTCTACCTCATCAAGTCGTGGGAGCGCGTGCCCATGTACGAGAAGGTGCCGGCGATTGTGGTGGTCGTCGTGTGCACCATCCTCGGTTGCTACGTTACGTACACGACGGGTAAGGCGCTGTTTTTCCCTACGACGAACGACGCCGAGTTCCCGTACTGCGGCCCTGAGTTCGAGAACACCATCTACTACAACTACACGGCCGTCCACGAGGCTTAGACCGCTTTATGCAATATAGGCGACAAACCGTCCTGTATAAAGTTGATTTTTCAATATGTTTACCACTGTCTCACTCGTGCTCTGCAGTGTAGTTGTAGAACGGGGTGTTCCGGTACTCGGACTCGCAGTACGGGAAGAGGGTGTCGTCGTCCGACGGCGCGAACAGGTTCTTGCCTGCCGTGTAGGTCGAGTAGCAGCCGAGCACGAAGCAGACGACGAGGATGACAACGGCCGCAGTCTTCTCATACGTGGGGATGTTGTCCCAGGCCTTGGTCAGGTAGAACGCCACGGGCAGCAGGATGCAGCTCATCGTTAATGAAGACGAGCTCACGAAGTCCGCAAAGTCGGAGAAGTGGTCCTTGAACAGAATCGACAGCACTACGAGGATCACGGTGATGCAAACGCGCAGCACGACGAACTTGATCGCGTTGGCGCCACGGTACTCCGCGGCCTCGGTGTCGGTCTCTTCGTGGCAGTTGCAGTGGCACTTGTGGTCGCCATCGACCGGCGACACGTCGGCCTGCTTCACGATCTCGTCCGCCGGACTCGCAGACTCGACGTATCCGTTCTCGACGTCGACCGACTTCTTGGGCTTGTGCATGCCCAGCACGACGCGCTCCGCCATGTAGAACGCCGGGTTCAGCAGCACCGAGAACGCTGCCGTAACGTGAAGTTGCATGGCCATGTACGCGAGCACCACCGCGCCCCAGTTCGGCTTGAAGCCCAGAGACGTGAGACCCGTGCTCGAGTTCGGGTAGATCGTGTACAGGATGTTGCCCGAGATCTGGCAGCCCGCCGACGTGTACGGCACGACGGAGAGCAAGACGAACAGGATCGAGATGATGATCATCGTGACGGTGATGACGCGCGGCATGCGCTGCGGCTCGCTGTGTTGGCGCTGCAGGTCCGGGATGATGATACCGGCGCCGTAGGCCAGCGCGAGGTTGCCGAACGTGCCGAAGACCTGCGAGACGCTGACGTCCGTCGCCGGGATGCTCGGGTGGCCACGCATGCCGTGCAGCACGACCGCCACGCCGATCACGTCGGCCACCACCGTGCCGAGGCAGCCGGCGAGCGCAACACCGGAGCCTTCCTTGAGTGTCGGCACGAGACACAGCGGCAACACCATCGCAGCCATCAGGATGATCCAGACCGAGTTACTGAAGGCACCCGGGAAGAGGCCGTCGAGCAGTCCACCGCCGAGCACGAGGAACACGCACGGGATCAGGACGCACGATACGATCTGCGAGCCCGTGCACAGCCAGCGGCCTGTCTTGCCCATGGCCCATTCCCCAAGGTCTCCGAATGTCACGACCGTTGACGGAGCGAGCAGCATCACCTTGGACATGGCGATGGACGAGTACACGTTGGCGAAGATCATGAAGGTCATGGCGATCGTGGCGAATACCGGGCCGGCACGGGCGTAGTTGCCGGGCAAGCCGAGCGTACCTATTCCAAATATGAGCGCATGAGTTCTTACTTACGTCCACTAGTGTCCTTGTGGACATACCGATCCCAAGTACGCAGCAGAAGAGGTTGAAGGAGATCTTGATGTCCTCCACTGTGAAGAACGCTTCTTTCGCCATGGTTGACCGATATTCGACTGGGGAGAGTTGGAAATTGACGAGTGAGCAGCGCGTGGCAATGTGTGGTGGTCGCGTTGCGGACAAGGCTCGCTACGTGCAAGCTCCTCGTCCACTGGACGAGGGACGACGTCCAGTCAAAGCCTGGGCATGAGACAGACGCAAGGAATTAAGCCGGCGCAATGCCGCGATCGGGTGTTAGAGTTGTGGGCGCGCGTGCACGACAGCAGTTTGCAAGCAAATAGATCCCCTCGGTGCTCCTCGAGTCACGCACGAGGCAGCACGGAGAAGACAAGACGCTTGCAGTACAGTGGGATGTGGACTTAACCACTTCCTCGGTGAGAGGCCTCTTCGTCTACAAGGGGGGGTCATCTTCGTCTGCAGACGGCTACCATTAAGTGAGACTTGCTCACATTCATAATGGGGATTAATGGAAGACTTCCAAAATTTGCACATCACAAAAAGAAGAAGCCACACTTTCACGCTTGCTTTTGAAAGGAAATGCGCTCGCAAATCACCGCACAAATTGCTCAGACCGGTTTAGGCTACGTACCCATTATGAATGTGAGCAAGTCTCACTTAATGGTATACATTAGCGTCTCTCCAATTTGTGAGCGGTTGGTGGCGACAAGGTTCCAAAACCACCACAAATGCCTGAAAAACACCATGCACACTGACAAACACAATACAGGGTAGAGCGCGCATAAGAGCGCTGGCAAGTGAGCGATTTTGACAGGGTTTAGCAATCGGCGAAAACAAGTGTCAATACTAC
>KV732908.1:4975-38591 GCA_000500225.2 Phytophthora pinifolia
CATTTGAGGCGTGTTGACCTCCTGGTTCCAGTCATGTTGGCGTTAATATTGACCGATCAGAAATGTGTCTGCAAAAGAGCACAAGTGAAGTGGAACAGAGCGGTAACACGCATTTGTACCAGAAGGGAACTTACCAACCAAGCGTAAGTAAATAAATACACCAAAATTCACCCCTTCGCTGCATTCGGACTCCTCGTCGAACTTGAACTCGCGCTCGCTTTCGATAGCAACGCACGAGCTTCATTGTGACGCTCCCCATACTGACCAGCTCGCTCCATCGGATTGGTTTCTCTGATCACCAACCCAAGAAGAAGAGGGTGTAATGGCTTGTTTCACGGTCCAGAAAATGCAGACATCTCGCGAAATGCGCGGTGATTAGGATCGGCTCGCAGATAAACCATGCGAAGAACTTTAAGGCGGTGTGAGGTTCAGCGAGCTGCGGAACAGCCCAGAGGTCAAGATGCAGTTGCAGAGCCTGCACACCAAGATGTCGGCGTTCGTGGACCCAGCACTGAAGGAGATGCGACCCCTATGCAAGACTGTGGACTGGCCTCCGGAGATCGACAAGATCACCACGTGCATGCGCAATGGAGTGCGGTTCCCCGACAGCGGAAGCGTCGATCCCTGCCAGTGATACGGCGACTGTTTCCGGGATTCCTACAGGAACGTGGCATCGGCGTCCTTCTGCACGCCAAAATACTGCGGCCTTGGAGCCTTTGCAGCCACACTCCACTCACACTAAGCTGTTGGATACCGGCCGCTTGGACCTCGGCGTATACACCACAACGGCGCTCGATGTGGGGGACGTCCTGGGCGAGTATTGCGGCAAGTTGTCGGAGTTCCCGGAAGCCCCAGCAAGCGGTGAAGACAAACAGCGGGTACACCCTGCTATATAACGCAAAGTCGGTCAACAAAAACTACGTGATGTTGACGCCCTGAGGTGCGGGTCCATTACGCGGTTCCTCTCTCCTCCTGCTTGCCGAGATCCGCCTTCGTGGAGCAGCAGACACGCTCTCGCGTCCGCGTCTCCGTGAAGATGATCAAGAACGTGCGGCCAGGCGCACATATCCCCGTGCACTACGGCAACGAGCGGTGGTTTAAGTGCGCCTGTGACCGGTGCTGGAAGGAACCGGCCCGTCTAACAGCGCTAACGACTGAGAAACAGTAGACAACGATTTCCTCTCGTGTCAGGTATAAGAATTGAGTGTTTCCCTTCATAGATCCACGTATTGCCTTCATTTGCGGATACTGAAGGTCCTCCAAACCCACGCCGGCTACAATACGATCAACGCTCACACTGTACGTCAAAGAAGACATATATTTGTACATATGCGTGGTCTAGAATCGTTACAACCTGGCGAGTAGGAAGCGCAGGGGTCACTCGAAGCTAATAGCACCACCAACTACCTACACCTGGAAGCACAGTGATTTTCGTATGCGCCGACTGATCATCACCTCGCGGCCCCTGCTATCGACGTGCACAGTCACGCGCAGCGCGAAGATCACATGGATGCACGCGCCAAAGGCATGAAAGGGCACCATTGACGCTGTACGTCACAACCGACGGCTCACCTTAGACGTCCTTGCGGGCATAATTCACTCCCAGTTGAGCGGCAACAGCGATGGCCTCTTCGCTGCGTTTGTTGGGCGCTACATGTACTCGCGGTGCTGGAAGCTATATCACTCGGAGGAATCGGAAGGCTCCTGCACGCACAGCGTCGATATCTTGGCCCTCGGCGAGGCCTAGAAACTTTTCGCGCATCAACTCCGACACTCTGCGTGCGAGGGTTGGAGCTGGGCAGACGCCAAACCCGAACGCCTTTGAGCTACTCGACTGATCTTGGCAGCACGCGCTGAGCTCGCGCAGGAGCGTGCCCATCTTGAGCTTGCGCCGCAGGGTATAGTCACGCTTCAATATCGCGTTGAATGTCTCTGACGGGTTGTGTGTCGACGCGAACCCACACGGCGCAGCGAAGGCTTGCCAGGCCGTGAAGTGCCCGGTAAGCCATTGACCGTGCATGTATTTGACACGAAGCGATCTGGAGTTTCCTGTTCGCGGCTGCGCCGTCCAGTTCGTACCCGTCGTGAATCCAGTGAAAGTGAAGCCGATCCAGGGTGCAGTCACGTGCGCCTCTTGAAGGAACTTGCTTCCCAGGAGCTGCAGCAGAAAACTGAGCAACTTGGACCCGCGCGATCCCCGAAGCGAGTGCGTACATCCCGAATGAACCCCGAGTCTGGAAGTCTTCTGCTTGTATGCGCAATCCAAGATACATACCCCACTTGACCCCCGGATCTGTCACTGGATCTTTGGATCAATACCCGGATCCGGCAAGATCTTCGAATCCGGCACTGGATCTTCAGATCGGGGATCCTCGGATCCCTACCAGGATCCGGTACAGGATCTTCAGATCTTGGATCCGCTGAATCTCCCGACCCTAACCCTTGATCCTCGGGATCCCTAACGTCCCGATCCAGGCATCTCAGATCCATGGAACCCGTGGAACCCGGGACGAGACCGGCCGTTGGAGCCAGCATCTGCTTGTCGCATAGTCAATCCTCGCGTTGGGGTCCAACTGCCGGGTTGGTCTCGTTTGTAGCAAATCACTTTACCACAACCGCCCCTGACAAGTTGTGACTACCGCACAATGGTGGCACGTCTTGTCGCTTCACTTCATCTTCTTCTCCCTTCTACACAGACGTCTCCATGTCGAACTCAAGTCGTCAAGACCCCGCCACCTCGGGCACGCATATCGCGTTGACGGTCCGGTTTCAGTCGGCGGGTAGGGCCGCCCCGCCCATTCTCCTTGCGCCGTCTGCGACCACGCGCCTTCGGATCCCTCGGCGGCAGGGTCCGCAGTGGTGCCGGAGCTGCCTTCGGGGAGTACAGACGTCGGCGCCGCCACGGCCTTCCTGCACGCATATCATGATCTTCTCGCCACGCATCAACGGGTGTTTCGCGCGTTGGTGGTCGCCCGCCGCCATAACGAGGATCTTCATGCCCCAAGCCGGCGGCGTAGACCCGAAGTTGCTCGTAGCTCTCGTTGGACGTCTCCTCCAGCATGACGTAACGACGTCTCAAGTCACTCAGCTCGCGGATCTCGTCCCGAAGCCGCTGGTTGTCTTGCGCCGTGCAGGCCGTCAGCTGCCGGATCCGCCCTTGCGATATATCGTATCTGTGTTGGGCGAAGTCGACAAATGCGCGGATCGCCTCTTGATTGGGACGAGCCCGAGAAGCAACTGGCGGGCCGCCCCACTCCTCCGGCCTCGGGCTCATATCCAAGACATTGAAGATCTTCGGGATCAGGTTTCACAGCGGGACGCCAAGTTCGCCGGTCTGGGGCAAGAGCTGAAGCGTGCTCAGCCGGATCGCGATACTTCGATCCGAGATCTCCTCGCCCTGCAAACTGACCACGCCGTTCTCCGTCGTTCTACCTCATTTGTCGATTGCGGTGCGCCGGGACCCTTGGATCTTGCTTCTCGTCTACCTCCTAGCCGATCCTGATCCGGGGCACGGTTAGGCTTCCGGGGTCTTGCGTCTCGGATCCTCCATCCTGGGATCGCAAATCTCGGATCTCCGCTCCAGATCTCAGGATCCTGACTGTCGGATCCGGCTGTGGATATTACGCCTCGGGATCTTCAAACCTTGGATTTCTGCTCCGGATCCCAGGATCCTGACTGTTGGATCCGGCTGTGGATCTGTACACCTCGGGGATTCAAATCTTGGATCTCCGCTCCGGATCTCAGGATCCTGACTGTCGTGGATCTTTACGCCTCGGGGATCTTCAAATCTTGGATCTCCGATCTGGATCCCAGGATCCGGACTTGTCCGATCCGGGACTGGACCTTCAGATCTGGGTCTTGGAATCGACCAGATCTAACCTTGCACTAACACGTATACGTATTCCTCCCTCCCGTCTGCAGCCTTCCTGTAGATCTTCACCGCTCAGTACCGCTCGCAACAACCAACTTGTCGCGGCGGCTTCCACCACTTACGCTTTCTCGTGCGATTGCATCACCGGAAAACGGCTTCGCTTCGCCCGATCTCGCAAGAACTCTAGCATCAAGGCACCATAGTTGAGGTCTGCTTCGTCGACCCAAGTAGGGTCTTGACAACCGCACCAGTGAACCTTGAACTCTGGCAGCTTCCGCACATGGCGCGTTCGACGTCCCGTCCTCATGCCGCTAATCTTTTCGCCATCGTACTTCGCCTCTTCTAGCACCCGATCCCAGCTATCGTCACGAAACAGCGCCTTATCAAGCTCGGGTGGATCCGACTCGGTCACTGCTCGGAACACCATCCGCCCTTCGATATCCTTGGCATTCAGCGTGCCATCACCGTGATAGTGGATTCAGGAGCGTTGGTAGAATCTACTTGATACTCATCCTGTCTCGTCGGCTGCTTGAGATCCGATCCCGTGACCAACTTGAACACTGGATCTTGCAAGGATTCAGTCGACCGCTTATAGGATCCGGCGACGTCAAGATCCGACCCGGTGTCTGACTTGGGCACTGGATCCAAGCCATCGTAGGATCTGGCGGTGACGTGAAGATCCGATCCGGTGTCCGGCTTGGTCGCGATCCATGCCGGATTCATAACCTCAGAGTGGGTTGGTGACTTCCAAACCCCTCCAATACCAGCTTCACACACGGGGCTCGCTCTAACACCGAGCTGATCTGTTCTTGGCCACGTTCTTGGGACGTCGGAGGTCCTCGAAAACGTTACCTCTGACAAAGTGCCTCGGCCATTGACTTGTATGCCTATCGGCAGCTCTCCTGAGCCAACGAGACCTTCGATCACGCCGCAAGACGCCCCCTGAGCTTTGTCTTGGCGAATTGCAGCGACTCCACTTGGTCCCAGGCCTGCCTGGCGACGCAGGTTAATGTGCCCTCCGCACAGGCTGAGGCAGGCAAAGGGGGGCTTTTCAGCGCATCTCCTGGTTCTTCTAGGCAGACTTGAGAGACTTGGGCCACCTCTTGGGCTTTCCGACGCTCTTGCGCAACTTGTGCACTTGGTCCGGTCACGTAGCGAGGGGTGTGGGCCGAGCAATTCCATGCGCCCCCTCGCGCTCGCTGCCTCTTCCGCCGAGGCGCCATTGTGTTTTGGGCTGAATGCGAATTTGGCCTCCCGACTAGGTACGAAATTCCCTCCATTAGGTACGATTTTGGTCACCGTCGACAAATCACACAAGGAAACTGTCGGCGGGGACGGCTTCTCTTCCACTTGTCTGACAGCGGTGTGCGGCATATCATTCCTTCTCTTAGGCTATCCCGGCGCTGGATGCACTGCTGGAGCTGGACGAGCTGTCCATTCCCTAGTTTGGGGACGCCTTGAAGGCCAGCGAGCTGGCCGAGGTGGTCATGATACGACCCGAAGAGGAGCCGAATTCCTCGTCGCTTATGGATGAAGGTGTCCTTGAGGATCGAAGGAGGCACTATGCGGTGCTTCGATCCTGAAGGATCCCTTCCATCCCTATTCCAGGACGTGGTCTCCAATGACCCGCCAACTGGCTTACCTCCTGATCGAGGTGCCCGTCATGAGATTGACCTGGTTCTTGGAACCAAATACTGCTTCACGAGGTAGTGGCCCTTACCAAAGGAGCAGTGTGACGTCATTGATGCGTTCTTCAGGGCCAAGCACGCGGCGGTCACGACAACCACGTTGTCCACTTGCGAGCGGCGCTCGACTAACGAGCTGTACCCTAACGCATACAAATGCATCTTCGGTGCTGAAGAGACTCCTTTCATAGGATGCTTCGCTGGGAAGCGCGGCCTTTGAGCAGATCATGCTAAGGTCAAGGCCATTGTTGACTGGCCGGTTCCCAAGAACCAGAAACACTTACGCAAGTGGCTTGGCCTCGCCAACTACTTGCACAAGCACGGCGAGAACTACGCTGAGATAGCTCGGCCATTGTCCAATCACCTTAAGAAGAATGCGGACTGGGTTGGAACACCGAGCATCAGTATGCTTTCATGGCGGTCAAGGAGAGTCGCCGATCCTGGCGTTGCCAGACCCTGATCGTCCATTCAGTGTCGTCTGTGACGCATCGGACATTACCCTCGGCTGTGCTCTGCTGCAAGCAGACGCCGAAGGGCGTGAACCGTTCGAGTCTCACCAGCTTAAGGCTGCGGATAAGAACTATCGGGTTCATGACAAAGTGCTGCTTGCGATGAAGTATGCTCTCGTCAATTCAGGGTGCACCTGCTTGGCTATGAGCCGTTTGTGATCTTCACTGATCATGCGTCTCTACGCACTGCGACCCAGTCGCCTCACCTCTCGCAAAGGATGGCCCGCTGGCTGTCCTTCTTCGCGGAGTATAACTTCGAGGTGAAATACAATCCTGGCAGGCAGAATGGTCTGGCGGACGCGTTTTCCCGTCGACCGGATTATGAGCTCTCTCATGTCACCATGGTGACCTCGCCCGTGTTGGACCTGGTCCGTGCTGCATATGCGCAGGATGACATGTGTGTAGCTATTCTACGTGCTCTCGGGAGCAAGGAGTTTGAAAACTCGGAAAAAACATTGTCGTCGCGCTTGCGCGCGAGCATGCAGCGCTACTCTGTCGATGATGGGCTGCTGCATCACAGCACAGGAGCTGCAGATACTCCTCGTGTCGTTGTGCCTCATGGTGAGGACTTGAAGTATCGCATCCTCTATGAGGCCCATGATACGGCGCTTAGTGACCACCTCGGTCGTGAAAAGACCTACAGCTCCGTGAGCCGGACCTATTGGTGGCCCAAGCTGTACAAATGGACGAGCACATACGTGCGCACGTGTGAGACGTGTCAGCGGGTGAAACCCTCCCCGCATGCGGCCGCGCCGCTGGCAAGCTTGCCTGTACCCTCTGGGGTTGGGAGTCAATGAGTCTGGACTTCGTGTTCGGCCTTCCGAAGGACTCGGACGGCAGCATGGGTATCGTGGTCTTTGTTGATCGCCTGAGCAAGATGACTCATCTACCGTGCCAAACACCGTTGATGGTGAAGGTACAGCTAAGCTGTTTCTCGATCGGGTCGTCCGCCAACGTGGGCTGCCCGTATCGCTTGGAACCCCCGCTTCACTGGGAAGTCTTTTTGGGCTGCTGCTCGACACCAAGCTGGACATGACCACAGCGGACCATCCGCAGACCGACGGTCAAACAGAGCGCGTCAACCGCGTTGTCGAGGACATTCTCCGTAGAATTTGCGCTGAAACGCCGAAGCGTTGGAGCACCATGCTCCTCTCATCGAGTTTGCGTTGAATAACGCTGTTCATGCCTCTACCGGCTACATGAACGGTCTCATTCGCCCACGCGTCCCATTGTCGCTACCACTGCGTGATTCTGGGCTTGGTGGGGGATATAGCCGATCGGCTTGCTGAAGTCAGCACGCTCACTGTTCGTCAACATGTTGACGAATTTCTATCAACGCGTCTGAGTGTCCTTCGACATGTCTGTGGCGCTATGGCTGATAGCCAAGACAGACAAAAGGAAACAGCGGATGCGAAAGGCAGAGGCAATGTTGAAAGTTATGAGGTCGGGGGCCTGGTGTTGCTAACCTACCTACACATGCAGTATATGCGGTCTTTAAGACCAAGTTGCGTCCGCGCTTCGTTGTACCGTTCACGGTCGTGGGCCTGGGGTATACGCTCAATCTTCCGAAGCATCCGACCTGTCGTCGGCAGCACGACTATGGACGACGTTCGACAGCCCCTGGGGCATGACCAGCCACTAGCATACCGCTCGGAGTACTAACCGCTGTCAGCGGGGCATCACTCGCTCGCATGAGCAGCTGGTAACAACCATCGACTAAGTCAAGTGCACTATACAGTGTGCAGACAACCATGTGTTCAGCAGAACATCCTTTCTAGGAATCGGCGTATGTGCCGGAATGGTGGCAGCGTTGGGTTTATTAAAAGCATGAACGATTCGCCACTTGCCGATAGGCTTACTAACACAGAATGGTGGCGTTGAGTTCGGAGACTTGATCTCACGCACAAGATGCGTACGCATCCTGTGTTTTACGTGGGCTTGCTCAAGCCGTACCGGGCCCGGCGCAGGTGAGTTCCCAGGAGCTGGCGCCCAGTGTGGCAGAGCCGGAGCACCCTGCTGAAGATCAAGTTGACCATCCAGCCGCGCCAAGCTTTGCTCAAGGCGCTGGAGACGCTGCGAAGCAGACTCGGGGTTCTCGCCCCATCCAAATGCTCTCGGAGCCCACGGATATCATATAGGCTCGCAATATATTCCGCCTCTGCGTGATCAAGCATCCGTCAATGATGATCCTCCTCCCGGCGCAGGTTGGTCAGGGAATCCTGAAGGCGTACCACCTCCTCGCCACCGACAGGCTCCTCTTCCTGAGCCGACACGGCCGCCACCGACGTTGATCGACGAGCAAGGGAATCGCCACTTTCATGTGGAGCGTATTCTGGGGCGTCGTCAACGCCGGGGCCACAACCAGTATACGAAGGTACCCTCACTCCGAGAACGCATGGAGATTTGAGGTACCCTCCAGCAAGACTGCCCTGATGTCGTGGACGCTTTTGATCGCCGAGATCAAACACGCTCCGCGAGCCCGCGATCGGATAGTCGGTCGCCTCACGCTTCCTGTCAAAAGGTTGGGAAGCGCGAGGGTCAAGCGCTAAGCTCAAGTGCTGATCCTGGGTTGCTGCAGCTGTTGATCCACCTTTGTGGAGGCCGACAGCGCTCACGGGGGCATAGTGGATGGGGCCGGGGCCCGTTGGAAGAAGACAGCGCTCGGCGCCTAGTCTCCACTTTCGCGAAGTCGAAGTAGAGCTTGCGCTCCAGACGACCATCGACCTCAGCGAAGCTGGCTCGCAGAGCCTCAAGCGACGAGAGTCGCCGCAAGTGCTCATCCCAGTCCGCAGACTGATCATCGTCCTCTTGGACAGTCTATCCTTCTAGGAGCACGACCGGGTACGTCCGCATTGCGGGTACGGAAGCACCACGTGCGTGTTCGCTCACTCGAGCACCATACTCTGACTGATTCGTAACTTGGGGCGTCAAGTATCTCTTACAGAGAGCCGCCCGCGTGGCTATCTCACTAGACGCCGAGGTCGGAGGCCTGCAGAGCCAGGACTTTAGTGGTCGCAGGATGGCCTGCTTCACCACCTCGGTGGGATTGCGCGGCTCAAAGCCATAATCTCGACGAGAACTAAGCAGTGGCCGCGCGTCGGGCTTCAGGGAGCGATGCATCTCCCCCTCCTCGAGCTGGTGCTCTTGAACCTCATCGAGATTGTTGATGACGACGCCACCCTCCAGGCCGGATGACGCGTGCAGCGCTTTAAGCGCATGAGCCGCTCCAGGCTCGGGCGAGCTCGGAGAAGGCATGGTGGTATCGGACTCGTAGTCCACCACCTCCTCCTCTAGACCAGCAAAGAGCTCATCTCGAGCTAGACGGGGGCGCTGCCCCGCGTCTGTGGACTTCGTGTCCGTGGGTTTAGACATAGGGCTTTGCCCGTAACGTCGACGATGCTCGGAGTGATATTCCCTCACTGAGAGCGTGTGCTCGGAGCGCGAAGGAGCTTCAGGACTGGAAGCCGAAGAAACACTGAGTGCTGGCGAAGCCCTGGGACTTCGCGCTGGAGACGTGCGGTCGAACGACCAAGAAGATTTTGACTTTGCGTCATTCCCTTGGCCACGTTGCGTGGCCGCTCTTCAACGCGGTGTCCACCGACGTGCCACACGTCAGGGCCCACTCCCGCGCCCACCGAGCTTGGAGATAGCAAGCGTCACGCGCTGTTGCTCGGTCTTGAGCATGGCGGACGCCATGGCCATCTCGACTTCTCTGATCCAGAGCAGGAGGCTCTCGCCTTCCTTGCCGTCAAAGGCCTTGACGCTCACCATGAGCGGCTTAGCTCTATGAGCATCGCTCGATGCTGGCCTAGGTGTCACCGACGCGGCCGCTTCAGTTATCTTCTGCTGGACGTGCTCCAACAGAGCATTCTCATACAGAGAATACGCCTCCAGACGCGCGTTCACCGCGTCGGGGCCTTGCGAAGCAAGATGTGCCACACCGTCCATGCCAATCAAGGTTTAAGCCCGTCATTTTGGTTCGGTGGTAAGTGGGTGAATTGCTCCATCCTCGCACAGGGACAGTCGTAAGACTCAGGTGTAGGATTGACTACGAGTGCCACCTATGCAGCGGGGCTGCAGTAGTTTTAGCGTCAGAGGAAGACACAGACTCAATGAGTCTCCAGATATTAATAACATCAAACTCTACACGAGAGTATGAACGAGTACCTTAAATATACTATTTAAGGACTCCAGATGAACGTATACCTTATACGAAGGCTTATGAGCGCTAGGCTTCAAATGTGAACGTCAATTTCTCCACGTTTTTATTTTTTACTGCCCTCTTAGTTTTTACCAATGACCTGAAAGTTCTTTTTTACGTGGTTGTAGAGAACTTGTGGAATACAGTACTTCGTATTTCGCTGATCTCACTACCTACTACGAATTTGGAGTCCGCAAGTTCCTGCTTTTATACTGGGAGGTCGGTAGGATTATTCGAGGCTCGCTCAAGCAACATTCGTTCAACAAGCAGGGGCTGCCACTCAGAAGCAGAGACGCCCATGACTTCAGAGAGCTGTGCCTCTGTATGCTGACCAACTTTCCGGAATTGGTGGGAGCACGCAATGCCGAGGAAGAGCTGACAGTCTCGCACCAACTCGAGGACCAGCACCACACGTTCGTGGTGGCTAACGGAGCCGAGAAGGCGGTTGAGCACATTTGGGGATCCACGCAGAAGCAATTGAGGTGGGATCCGGAGAGGCAAACAGTCGAGGAAGCAGTGGCAGATTTCTTGGAGGTAGAGGCGACCACGGGGCGGGTTGCACCACACCGGCGGCTGACAAGGATGAAGTAGGCCATCGGAGGTGGACCCAGACGAGGGAACATTACAAGCAATTGATGACATCGGAGCGGTGGAAGATAGCAGTGAAGGAGAAGGCGAAGATTATGGAAAAGCTGACCAAACAGGATCCAGAGGTTGCAAGAGCGTTGGCGGCGCTGAAGTGGAAAAGGATTCACCGAATGGAAGGGACTACGACGTACCAGATCCAGAATGTGTGTAAACTCAAGCTCAGCCGACTACGACTATGGACAGGACAGGAAGCAGGATACCGATGTCTGGCACAGGACTGTGCCACTAACGAGAATGTGGGCACCGTTCACCTCATTTGGAAATGCCCAGAAGCCCAACCCTTGTGGAGAGACTATCTACGAGACTGGGGTAGTAACGCACAGGCAATTGTGGCCGACATATGTTGCTTCTCACTCGCACGAATGCCGGGTTGGTTGGTGGAGAGGGGACGCAGAGAGATATTAGGAGACTGGGAGAGACTGCACTCTACCGCCGAAGATCTGTGGACCTTGGGAGTTGCGTCAACCATTACGACGCTGTGGAGATGGAACGTGGAGCGACTACACGAGGATGGGTGCAGCACGAAAGCATGGGCTGAAGTGGCAGCTTCAAGGCGAGCGGCACTGAGGGAAGCGTATGAGCGATAGAGGACCAGGCTGTATCCAGTGACACCAAGCTCGATAAGCAAGATCTCAATGGCGACAGCCATACTGGAACGGCTGCGATCGGAACTAGCAACAGAGCAACCTAGCATCGGCTTCGACGCCCAACGAGTTGGGTTTTTTGATGGAGGATCAAGGGGGAACCCGGGGCCAGGCGGGAGCGGAAGTGTGATCGTGCAGATCTCCACAGAGGGCAGACACCACGCGGACTGGGTCGCCGCTACGGCGTTGAGCAGAAACACAACGACGAATAACGTGGCGGAGTTCGTGGGCTTACACAGGTTATTGGAGCATGCAGCCAGTCAGGGGTGGCGGAACCTCCATGTGGTAGGCGATAATGCGATGATACTTCGCATGATGCAATCTCGGAAGCCTCCCAAGGCGGCCAGATTAAAACATTGGTACCGGGCCACGAGCAGATTGGCTGACCTGTGCGAGGTGGCGTCGTGGACACACCATTTCAGACGATACCACAAAATGGCGGACTGGTTGGCTAACCAGGCCATGGATAGCAAACATAGTCAGAGCGTCGTCTGCACCGAAGAAGGGGAGCAGAACGCATTGTACAAAGGAGTCATGGGGAGGCTGGATGGCGACATCAACCATTGGTTGGAACAGCGAGAGATCCTACGAACAACATAAGAGACGAATGGAAGAAGAGAGGACTCATCGGGATGCAAATGCCGGGTGAGGATGGTAATTAGAGTTCATTTCCGGTAGGAAAAAGTAAGATCATCAACAAAAAAAACATTCGTTCAACAAGAATCGGGTAGCCCACACAGGCTATGTATAACACACCAAAGTAAGGGTGTCTGGGAGGTATACACCCTATGTTTGCTACCCGATTCTTGTTGAACGAATGTTACTTGAGCGGCCTCAAATATCGCTACCTCCCTCCCAGTATAAGCAACATATTTTCCCCTTTCTCCACAACGTACCTGGTTGGATTTCGTCAATCATGGATAGTTATAACTGAACAAGAGCGCTGCAACGAGGGCGGGTTGTAGTTTTGCAAGAACCGACCGTCCTGCAACGAGAGGATTCCTGCGCTGCGGCACACTTTGCTTTGCACACGGTTCTCTGTTTGCGTCGTCGTTTTTGAGAGCGCTACTGTCGATCTTCAAACCAAAAATACCACGATACTGCAAGTTTGTTGGCGGAATCCTGACTTCACTTTCGACGAACTTTTAACGTGGTCTCCGCATTGAGAGCGGTTCAACACTCATATTTTTAGGGGCTATATATAATAAGCTTCTCCCTTTGGGTGAGACGGGTGAGATGGTCGATTGAAACGATTCGCCACCCGTCGTTGGGTGTTACAGAGCCAGACATCAGAGCAGGAGGAAGAGGCTCGCCGAAGATGCCACAGGCCATCAATGAGTTGGACGTCGACTTCGAGGCACAGGTACATGTATTGTTCGGCGCGAGCTTGGGATGAATGCTGCGCTGGAGAACTGACAACGCGGTGAAAAACTTGTAGATTCAAGAGATCAAGCGATTGATCTCGTCTTCGAAAGATGCGGACCGGCGTACAGCGCTCGAAGAGCATTTGCGAGAGCTAGAGCTCCTGCGAATCCAAGATGTACAGGAACAGCAACAGCAGGAACAGGTTGAGCCCAGTGCTGCCGCATCCAGGAGGAAAAGCTTTCGCCCTGCCAGTGCAAAGCCACGAATGTCCACGCTCACTCCACTGGCGGAGGATTCCGAAGTCGTTCCAACGTCATTTCACGGGCTGGAAGCTCACCGCTTGGATGATGCTGGCTTCGCGCTTGTGTCGGAAGTTTATAGCAGTTCTTACGATGGAACGTTTGGTCCTGCAAATGTATTGGAGACCGGCAGTCGCACGCTGTGGGTGTCAAGTGGGATGTTCCCACAGTTCCTCCGGATCGTATTGCGAGAGCCCAAGCGAGTGGCAGCAGTGGAAATCACGTGCAGGAATGTCACGAAACTTCAGATACGCGCTTCACCGAGTCGAAATGTTGCCGCAAACCGGATGGCGGTGGTGGGGGAGCTTGAAGTGAGCGCAGCAGACAGCGGGAAACTTGATACACACCGATTTGCGCTGTCACGGCGCGGATCGCATAATGATGAGGACGGGGAGAAAGGCGACGCTAAGAAAGAAAACTCCGAGCCCGCAGTCGAGGCCATCCAGATAGACATAGAGAGCGGCTACAGCGATTTTGTATGCGTGTACTTCGTCCGCCTTCGCATAACAACATAACATGATAATGCAACTTATAACCAACCAAAAGCGACGCCATAACACTAAAACTGCATTTTTATTCAATTGTTGGGTAGCAAAACTCACATAAAATCTGCTCAGCCTCTCAGAATTGCGTGGAACGTCACTAAGGCATCTCCATGTCTGCCTGCGTGCGCAAAAAGTCAACAAACTCCATGCCCGTGGCCAGGAATTTTCGCGCGAACGCAGGTAGCAGGCGGCGCTCCGGGGTCAACGGTGGCAGCAAGAACTCGGCCTCCACTTTGTCGCGAACATTCATAAATCCGTCCTCGTGGTTGCGGTCGGGGAGGCCAAACTCACGGATATTCATCAGAGACAATTGGGTCTCCGTCTCCTCGTTGAAGAACGTGGAAGCGCGCACATGGCGGACCGTTCCAATGCACGCAGATGACTCCCCGGCCTCTATTAAGTGTCGACTGATTCGCACGTTGTCACGATCGTCGCAGAATTCGATGATGCCGCAGCCATCGGGCGCTTTCTTGCAACAGTCCGATAGTTTCACGTACAAGCTGTCGGTCTTTGGCATGTCCTCAGAGGTTGATACGTAGAAGCGAACGTCGGGCGTCGAGTCCATCATGTGGCTGTCATCATCCATCTCTTGTCGCATCTTCAGCGTCGCGCTGAACCATCGAGAAGGGCGCGACGAGATCTTCACGAGTTGCAAGTCGTCTGTCAACCTGATGTTGTACTCGAAGGACTGGTGCACGATTGAGACCTGGTACGAGTCCGAGGTATTGACCAACTTCATGCCCAGACGTTTCTCTGCATACTCTTTTGTCCATGGCGAGTGTTGCTTCTCAATCATCGAGTAGAATGAGTGCGTCACACCCTTGTCCCCTCGAGCGACAGTTTCCGCCTTTCGCAAATTCATTCGAGGTCGTCGTGGAGTTCGCTTCTGTCTGCCACCGCCGCCGCCGCTGCCGCCATCGTTAAAGCTTTCTTCGCCTTCCATGCTACCATCAGCTGGCCAGCCATCCTGTTGCTCGCCAGAACATGCTCCCCAGCCACCCTGTTCCTCGCCAGAACATTCAACTTCCTCGTCCTGGTTGTCCACGACCGACGAGGTTTCATCTTGGTTCGAAGCCTCTTCAGCTTCCTCTCGCTGTTTCTGCTTCGCAATCAATACAGACTCGTATAGCTCGCGCGCCGTTCGACCTCGCTCAAACTCGTCTTCCAACTTCTTGATACTCGCCAGCATAATTGACTCTTCGTCGAAAGAACGCGGCAGATTGATCAAATAATGATGGCCGAAACGCACAAAAGCTTTTGCTTTCGTGACACCAGGATTCACGTGCTCGTACCGCGACAGTTTGATCATCTGCTGAATGAACTTCGCACAAAAGGTAGCCCCTGCGTGCTCATACCACTGACCTCCATTCATGAAGCAAATCAGGTGCGCTTGGTGCAGCCGAATATTGCCATGTTCGCTGTGGCGATCACCGAAGTAATCCTGAAAGCCGATCTTCTCTTCCTGGGACTCGGCGCCTTCGAACAGTACCAAACTTGCACCATCATGGTGGAATTTCCTGTCAGATCGGTACGGCATTCGCGCACCAAGCTCCTGCTCAATCATTCGTATGCGCGTTTCAATACGTTTCACCGCGTCACCAGGCCCGCTAATTTCAGCGACATACAGGTCGGAGCGCAGCGAGTTCGGGTGAAACTTGAACAGCAGGCGCGCCGAGCTATCAGCTTTCGTTTCGAACAAAATTTTCCGCGAGAAGAAGTCTTTGGCTTCGTGGACCCGTGTGCTGAAAGCATGGCTAAGCGTGATTCTACTAGTCTGCTCTTCTCGGTGGGTCAGCAAATGGTTGATATCGCCCTTCATGATGATCAACTGATGGAGCGCGATGTGGCACTCTGACCGAAACAATGTAACTGCGTCAGGATCCAGCTGCGTGTCATTGTCAGGATCGAGCGGGTCGGTGAATCCATAGTCCATGAAAGGTGTCGACAGGCTTGCGTAGTGTGAAAAGAACGTCAGGAGAACATCAGCCGCGGTAAGTGCATTGTCGTCTCTTTCGGAAACCAACCGATAGAGGATGTCGGTCCAAAACTTCATCTCCGAGTCAGTGTCGTTGTCCTTCAGAATGTCCTTCAGCGTGATGGTTCCAACGCTAATCGGTTTCACGAAGTTCTTCTCGGTACAAAACCGCAAGAAGAGCCAAATAAATCCCGTAGGCGAAAACATATCCTGGCCACCGCCTGAACGTCGTCGGATAAGTCCCACACACTTTCCCCAACGCACCAGGAAGTACACGCAGGGCCAGAAGAAGTCGTACTTCTCCATGTAGGTGCGGAATAGCCGCGTTTTCACGGGCCCGCTTGAAAACTTGCACATTTCAACAGACCACTGACCAAACGAAAATGAGAGCAGTGGCACACGGATACCAGCTTTCAGACTGATGTTGCCGTGTACGCCTTCGAGACCCTTCGCTATCGCCTCCAGTGACCCACGTCGCGCCGTACATTTTACCATGACGTCTAGATCGGACTGCTTCTCAAACGTAAGCAGTCCAGACGAGCCGAAAAGGATGAGATCGAACTCCTTCTTTTTCAGCTCGCCAGGCATCGCGGAGCTAAGCAAGCTCACAGCAAGCAGCCGATCAAACAGATCGGACAACAGTTCTTCTGTGTTGGCCACAACTTCCGCCAGGATGCACAACTGCAGCTTTGGGACTGTTTCAGCAAACGTCGACAAGCGAACTGGCGTCCACAGCTTGTAGTGGAATTTATCCGAATCTGCCGCCTTTATTGTCGTGAGTAAGTCGAGCACGATCCATGGGAAACTCAAACTGCGTGTCGATGCATCAGAGTCATTGTGGGCGACAAAATAGCACGCTGCTGCAAACTTGAGCTTGTCTTCGCGTGCCAGTGAGGAGGTGTCGACATCAAACTGAGTGCGGAACGATTTCTGGAGCTCATAGAATACATCCTTGCACTGGTCTCCAAAGCGGAAATAGTCGGCCTTGTACTCGCCTTGTGGTTCCACAATCATACCAGTCGCGAGCTCTGACTCGGTTTGGGCTCCTGACATGAGCAACAAGGCTCGGAGGCGCAGTTTGTATTGGCGATACAGCATCTTCGCCTGGTCAATGTAGTCTGTGTAGCCAAGCGTCAGGAATTTATCATCGCGCACAGGCATCTGACTTGCACCCTTCGTCATTGTCGTGTCGATGATCGCCTTACAACGACGAAACATCTTGCCCAAAACTTTTCTCGATGGATATGACGGTTTATCTTCATTCTGCATGAAATCAGGATAGCTTTTTGGGGCCAACTCGCGCACAATTTCCAGATCTGCCTCAGCTCGGAGACTGTCAACTTGTTTCGAACAAATACGCGCCAGCGTCTTCGCGTCCTCGTCAAAACTTCCATCACTTGACGAGTCGCAGAGCGCCAAATGGGCATTCGAAGCGACACCCAAGATATCGTCCTGGATTGAATGAACGTAGAAATCAACCAGGCCATCATCATCTGTAGATTGATGAAACTTTTCACCTCTAGGGCTGGTATCTCCTCCAGTGTCCTCATCAAACGTCATCGGGTTCTGCACTTGGTTCCGAGACGGAATTAACCGTTTATCCCAAATCACGACAAACATGTCGCCATCCAGGTCGCCGCCCGTGCATTCATCAGGATGAGGTCGCGGACCTTGGCAAGGAAACACGATGCAGTCTTTTAGATGACGTAGCTGCAGTGGAACGTCTGCTCTACAGCGAAGTACGCGTATATCTCCAGGATGGTGGCACGGACTTCGATGAACAGCGACATCAATGTCATCAAGCGTTACATATCGGGTAATTCCAGTCTCCTCGTCGGTAACGGAATATTGCACAAAGACTTCTCCGTACTGCAACGTGTCCGTGGTATCTGCCACACCCATCAACGTGCGCCCTTTTGCAATTGGGATTCGGGCGCGCATCACCGTGTTGGTCAGTCGATAATGGTAAATTGTCATAGCCATAGACGACAGGAATTCGTCCACCAACACTTGAACGCCAAGCTGACGAACAAGTACGTCGATCGACTGAATCACCGACGGAGGAAGCACAGCCTTCAACTCGTAATACGCGGCAGCATCCGATGCAATGAGAGACCGAAGTTCACTCAAATACTCTTCCTGCATCTCCATGAAAACATCTTCATTTATGCCAAGATCGTTCAGGATGAGCACGCTTTGGCGTGTCAAGAACGCCTCCGACACGCCCGCACACGCGACAATCTCAAGCATAGTATGGCTGGACGAGAACTTCGACATGCTTACGCGAAGCGCAATACCGTCCTCGCGACTGAGATCAGGATTGCCAAGATCAGATACCACCAACACGCCTTTTGCGCCTCCGAGGCGAATCTGGAAAGCTGACGGAGTGTAGGAAAGATTGAGCTCCTCCACAATACTTTTCGCACCCGCCGCGCAAATTTCACCACATCCATCAGTGAACACGTATTGATCATTGGCAATGTCCTCTATCGGGTTATCAAGCACGCTCTGGTTGACTTTAAAGGTCTCCCTCGTCGAGGAGAAGGCTTGGCCCAGACGCTTCAGATACTTCGCTGGCGACTTCAGTTGGGATAGATCTCCAATCCACGACCGAACTTGATGTTGATCAAGCAGCGTGAAAATGGCGCTGCTATTGCGCACCTGGCTAAGCGAACAGCCAAGGAAGCGGAACTTGAGATTTCCGTTCACGTGCGGTATCTCGATGCCTGCCCTCAAAACGTTCCGAATTCGCGCTAAAAGTGTCTTGGACGTGTAGTCCAGACGCTCCATGTTGTCGTCGCGAAAATACACGTACATGAAGTTCTCCGACCCCCAGTGGCGAAACACTCGGTTACTCGGAGCTGGAACGGGCGGGCAAAACACAATCCGTGAAGGCGTCACAATAACCTTGTAGACAATCGGACCCGCTGCCAACGCAAAACTGTCGCACAGTTCCTGTAGCACGGAGCGTTCGTCGTTCAGGAAAGCTGAGAATTGAGCTGCAATGCTCACGTCGTTCGGAATCGGGTGAAATGAGAGGAGAGCTTTCTCTTGAACCCTTTCATCAAGTTCAGCCAGTGCATCATACAAGCTGGATGAGAGAAATCCGTCCGTGAA
Organism: Phytophthora pinifolia; assembly: GCA_000500225.2. Classification (NCBI taxonomy): domain Eukaryota; phylum Oomycota; class Peronosporomycetes; order Peronosporales; family Peronosporaceae; genus Phytophthora; species Phytophthora pinifolia. Next base: position 23,835 of record KV732908.1, read on the forward strand.
ATAACTGCAGTCCGAAAGAAGACACTGCAGAGCATACGCGACGGGCAACGATAGGCGCAGCCTTGGAGGAGGAACCGGTTGCTCGCCTGCTGGTGGGATCTTAGTTTCACACACCTCAACACCAAGTTTCGAGAAAAACACGCGGAGGTTCCACAAATGGAGTTTTGAGACGTCAGAGCGAGGCACAGTCAGACAGTAGACAAGAGCCTGCGACTGGCATCTCTTGCACTCGCGCTCATCATCGATGTAGAACGAAGGAGGGAGTCTAAAGGGTAGATAAACAGAGGCAGCGCTGGTTGCTGAAGTCAAATCAAACCAGACTCGAGGTTCGCACAGTGCTCTTAAATCGAACTCCACCCGCCGAAACCCACACGAGAGGATCAAACCCTCTGCTGACATCTCCAAGACATCCGCACTTTGATCAGCCACACTACTAAACTTCTCCAACTCCATGAACGCACCAGCAGGGGTCATCAATCCGCGGCGGAGACCGACATCCAGAACCTTTTCAGCAAATTGCCCGCTCGCTGCACTCTCTATATCGTCGCTTTCAAAGCGCATCCAGAAACGCTCCTGTCCAACATAGAAATCAACGCCAGCAGCCAGCGCATTGTAGGAGTCGTATACGTCTTGACCAGGAGGTGCCGCGAGCGTACACAGACCAATCCGCTCATCGGCTATTCTGATTGATGAGAACTCGCTGACCCTTTCCAGAATATGGTTTTGGAGCCGCTTGTCAGTGCCAATAAATACGCCACCCAGAACAATGTTGTAAACTTTATCAGCCATCGCGTCAAACGCGGCTCGCAGCGGCAACACCGATATTTTTTCGGATTCATCGAGAGCTGGATCAGCAACTGTCTCTTCTGGATAATCTCCCATCAGCTTCTTCACAGTAGACTTCGATTGTAACCGCGAGGCAGCCGACTTCGCCATCCACACCAACCGCTTTTCATGCTCCACAAGCTTTTGGTTGCGCTCTTTTCCCACTGCAGAACAGAAAATGACGAATGTGCTGTCACGGTGACGTGCCCGGCCGCGACTCTGGATGAGACTCGTCACTCCGATAACTCCGTCAAATTGAATCACCAGAGAGCATTCCGGAACATCCAGCCCTTCTTCCAACACATTGGTGGCCACCAAAAGACGGATGCGGCCTTGGCGAAAGCGATCCAGTGTTGGTCGTTGCTCTTCTTCCCAGGACATTCCTTCGTAAGAATTGTGTCCAACAAAACGCGTCGGGTTCAGCTCGCGCAGCACATCCAAAGCCTCCATAGCTTTGGCCAGTAGAATAGCCGTCTTCCGACGGCGGACGAACACAATTGCCCGCGATTCGTGGGTAAAGTTGGCGTTTCGAATGCATTGTGCGACAAGATGCACGCGATTCGAGATATCGGCTCCATTAAACGACTCCATCGGAAAAGAAAGCAGCGCCACGTTCATAATATTGCGATACGCTGGTCCAACAAGCGCGAACGAGCGTTTCCCTTTCTTGGAAGTTGAGACTTCCAGCTCTTCAAAAATGCGGCGTAACGATTCCGCCACGGTTGCAGCACCATGGATACTCAAGTTATAGAAGCTTGACGCTACCTTACGAAGATGCTCCAGAATTAATTCCAGATCGGTCAACGGGCGAGCACTCTTCTCGACTCCAGTCGTCTCCTGGTTGTCATTGCTTTCTCCTGCCATCTTCTCTGCTTTGATGCGTAATATGCGCAGCTTGGCCAGGAACTGCGACAGCTCCATATCGTTCGTGTCGTAGTTCGACTCGAATGGCACGACCTGGCCGTTCATCAACGTGGAGATTTGTCCATAGAACGACTGGATGTATCGTTTGATACCCTCTCGCAGCTTGCGCTCGGAAGCGCTTTCCTCCACAGTGACCCACTGTGCCTCCTTCGGAATGAAGCTTGCCTCCAAATCTTCGGCAGCGATTGTTGGGGCGTTTACTACGGCATCAAACACCTCGCCAAGCTTGCTCAATGCAGCCTGGCCGGATACTTCCCGCACTGCCTCGCCAAACGGAGAGGCAGTCAGTGCAAGAATATGCGGTCGCACGTGAAACCCGACTGTTCTCAGCAATTTTAACAGCTCGCAGTAAGGGTGGCTTCCGGTGGCGTGATGCGCCTCATCGAACACCATCGTGCTGTAGTCCGTCATTTTCGTGCGACCACTGAACAACAAGTTCCGGAAATACTGCGGCGTCACCACCACCGCGTCAAAATCGCCTTCAGTCGTGATCACAGGAGCATTCGCCGCCGTCGTTCGTCCATGCTGGCCCGAAAACTCCTTGACGCGGAAGTCCGACTCGCGTCGAATGTACGAGGCTTGCTGCGACACCAGCGGGCCCGTGGGCACGAAGAACACCACCAACTTGTCCGGGTTGAGGTGCTTGATCTCCTCCATCACCTTAATTGCCACCAGCGTCTTGCCGCACCCAGTAGGCAAGTACACGATGGTGTTCTCCAGTAGCGCCGAGAGCGTCAGCTCCACCTGGTATCGTCTCAACTGCGACATCTTGCACATGGGACTGAAGTGGCTTCGGATCGACTCCTCCGTCGGGTGCACCACAGGCAGCACATCGCTCCTCTCTTCCTTCTCCCTCTCCGGGCCGATAATCAGCTCCTGGACCTTCTGGATCTTCAGTGGCAGCCTCATCTCCTGCAGCTGCCTCAAGATGACGCCCCACTTCCTGCCCTTGGTTCCCCCGGCCATCCCATAAGGCGACTGTCTGTCCAGCACACATGCACATGCCTTGGAGTCCAGCAGCAGCACCGAGTCGTCCAGCTCGTCCAGATAGCCCTCGGACGCCACCTTGGCGTTACAGTGCACGCAGCAGAGCTCGTAGGGCAGTCGCTGGCGCTTGAAGGCGTTGGTAGTGCGAATCTTGACGAATTCAAGCTCGGGGAGCACGCCCTGGAGACTGTACACGCGCCAGCTGGTGCTGTCGTCCTGGGGTGGGGCTTGAAGCTGCTCGTCGTGCAGTAGCGCCTTGTCCACCGTCAGGTGCACTGCCGTGGCGTTCTCCAGCACAAAAGCTAGCTGCGTGTGGCGTGCCAGCAGCCTGTCGCAGCGCTTGCAGGCCACGCCCCACGCCTCGTCGGGCGCGGTGACCGTCATGAGAGCGGGCTAGGAAGAGTCTGTGCTCACTCGGATTCGAATTCCCCTTCGTGATGGGCAAACGGTGAAATTGTGATGTGATTGGTCCATGTAACTTCAATTTGATTTTTGATGGGTATTTGCCTCTACCCGGTTCGTTCTAACGGTTGTAGGCTACGAGAACAGCGGACGCAGCAGTTCGGCCTCGGCAGCCATGTCGGTCTCCGAGCGTGCTGTGCGCGTCTCATTGTCTACGAACAGGCTTCGCTCGTGTTTTTCGACCTGCGAGGGTTAGAGAAAGAGGTCTGTTCAAAATTTGAACTTCAAATGTAGTGATGAGCAAGCACATACCTCCGTGTAAATGTCGTCGTTGCACTCAAAGTCCCGAGCCACGCGCGGGATGACGTGGATGTGAACGTGCTTGACGGTCTGGCCGGCCTCCTTGCCATCCTATTGGCATGGTTATGGCTATGTTAGCAAGGACTCGTGAGGTTGGGGGGCAATCAAGCCGCACCTGAATCGCAAACGTGAGAGAAGACGCGCCGTAATGACGCTCCACTTGCTTGCCCACGAGCTGTAGTTGTAAGTCAAACATCATTAGTGCATTCTGCTAAAATAGCAACTCCAACGAGAAACGGTACTTGGGCGGTGGTCCACAGATCGCTCACTTCGTCCACGTCAAGCATCTCAAATCGCGCAACTGGGCGCTTCGGCACAACCAGCACGTGGCCTGTATCGCATTCCGGTACAACAAACTTGGTCAGCAGCGATGAGTCCAACCAAACCTTTGCACACACCTGGCACGATTGGCTTGAGATTCACCAGCGCAAATGAGAGCGCAGACTCGTAGAAGACTTGGGAGAACAGCACGCGGAACGGGCCGAAGCAACGGCCTGCCGGGTCCAGGCACTCATCGAAGTTCAGCAAATCTTTAGCAACGACGATGAGTGAATAATGGCGATATACACATATCAACACCCATCTTCCGGCCTCACCATTCGCGAACCGAGCCAAAAGTGGCTGAAGGTCCGCACGATTGGACTGCGATGGAAGAGCTACTGCAATCGCGTTCCTGCCCGTGTCGTCCACCGGCGTCGCCTCCGCGATGAGCAAAGTCCTCTCGAGCGGAACCTTTAGTTCCTTCGAAGCAGCCTCGTAAATCGACGCACCATTCTACCCACAACATGTATCGCCCTGAAAGTGAGCTCCAGCGCTCATCAACAACCACCACCAATTGAACCGACCTTCCTGTCTTCGCGAACGACGTGGAAATCGCTCAGCACGCTGGAATCGCCTGCGTCTCCAATGAATCCCAACCGGTAGCCGTGTCTGCACCAAAAGCGTAGCACCCGTTCAGCATCATATCTCGCGGCCTCTCCCTATGTAAACGACAAGCGCGTACGCCTTGAGCGCTCGCACCGCCTGCACCAAACCCGAATGTATCAACAATTATCTGTGTCAGTTGACTGTTGCTCTCCCAAGTGACCACCATTCCACTTACCTTTTCCACGCCTGGCTGCAGCCCGAACGCCTCCTTAGCCGTCGCAGGGCTCACGTGGAACAGGACCGACCGCACATTGCGCTCCGCTGCCACACGCTGGAGCGTGCCCTTGCCAATCTGCAGCGCCGCCATCGGCCGCCACAATAATTGTTAATGATTTGTAGACAATAACAACTATTGTACCAGCTACTGGGCAATATATCAAATTGTGTCCAGCAATATTTCTATTTGATTTCACTATGCCTCACGCCATTACCGCAGCCGCTCCTTGGAGAAGATCGATCAGATGCTGCGCCAGGTTTCTCGGACTCGCGCGGCCGTGTGCGCCGCTCGCCAAAGCCGCCGCGCCTTCAGCGCTCCGCCCAAGAAGCCAGTGGCCCCCAACACGACCAAGCCTGCCCCTAGCAGCATCAACAGCAGCAAGCCAGTCGGGGCGACGCCCTCTGCCTCGCGCGCCGCTGCCGCGGACTCGAGCACTGGTTCGTCGCTGCCCAAGCTACTGCTGCTGGGACTGCTGTCCACGCCCGCGGCCACCGCGCTGTACGTGAAGCAGAACCCGCAGTGGAACCCGGAGGCGCTCAAGGACGACGCGCGATGGATCAAGTTCCGCGGGATCGTTCTGGGCCCGGAGGAGGTCGTGGAGGCCCCCGTGTCGCGCTCAGCTGAGGACTTCAGTGCTGCTATCAGTAAGGGGCAGCAGGAGGTGAAGGAGGACGAGCAGAAGGCCAAGAAGGAGCAGAAGAAGGTGGAGAAGGCTGAGAAGGCTCCGAAGGCTGAGGAGGCCGAGAAGGAGGTGAAGAAGGAGCCGGAGAAGGCGGAGAAGAAGCTGGAGAAGGAGGTGGAGACCAAGAGTGTGGAGGACGGGGTCAAGAAGGAGGTCAAGGCGGTGGCCGCGGCTGCTGCGGGAGCGGCCATGGCCGTGGAGAAGAAGGTGGAGGAGGCTCGCGAGGAGATCGCCAACCTGGCGGCCAAAGCCAGTCCGGAGCACCTTGGCCGCCAGATGGACAAGCAGATCCAGGCCACGACGGTGCGTCCACGCCAGTTGCTGCGCTCTGCGTGACTTGTAGGGGGTTTCTGACGGCGTTTTGTCGGTGGATGTGCTACAGAATGACCTTCTCAGCTCGCTGAAGGCCGAGTCGGACGCCGCGGCGGCGGAGATGGACAAGCAGTATCTGTCGGGGCTCAGTGTGAGTGCTGTTGCCAAGCCGCGTGGCTTCACTGGCCCAAGTCCGCTGACGTTGCTTTGATTCGCTGTACAGGAGCTTGACGCGAACGCGCTGGCCATCCGCGTGGCGCAGTTGGCGACGGAGATGAAGCACCGGTCCAAGTGGGAGGCTGTGCGTCTGCTGGAGTCGCTCCGTCACATGGAGGAGGACGCTCAGAAGAAGAGCAGCGAGGTGCTGCGCCGTCAGGACGAGCTGCACAAGGAGCTGCTCGCTCGCGAGCTGCGTCTGCAGGAGGAGCTTGTTTCGCGTCAGTCGCGCGAGGAGATGGCGACGCTCAAGAAGCAGTACGCTGACGACCTGGCGCGGAACGTGAGCCAGCAGCGTGCAAGTTTGCTGTCGGAGCTGCAGCGCACGTTTGCCCGCGAGACCAAGGCGATCGAGGAGCGCTACGCTCAGCAGCTGGACGAGGCGACCGCGACGATGCACAAGACGCTGGCGGAGGAGCGTGAAAAGCGAGTGCAGGAACTGGAGGAGTACCGCGCCGAGCTCCGCGCGCTCGGCACGGTGCTGGACAGCTCGTCGACGTACGAGGCCTTCAGCCATCGCGTGCACAAGGCGTCCATGGCGGCGCTGGCGCTGTCGGACCGCGTGGAAGCCGCGGCTCCACTGCGTAGCGAGCTCCGCGTTCTGCGTGAGGCGGCGAGAAACGACCCGTTCATCGAGGCGGCCGTCAAGTCGCTGCCGCAGGAGGTGATCGAGCAGGGCGCTCCGTCTGTGAGCCAGCTGCAGGAGCGCTTCAAGGTGGTCAAGTCTGTGGGTCACCGTGCCGCGCTTGTGCCGGAGAAGAGCGGCATCGTCGGCCAGGCGTTCGGTGCGGCTCTGTCGCTTGTGATGATCCCGCCTGGAGGCCCCGTTGAGGGCAAGGACACGGACGCCGTGCTGTCTCGTGCCGAGTTCGCCCTGAAGGCTGGCGACATCGAGGAGGCCATCGTGGAGATGAAGGCGCTGTCTGGTCTGCCTGCGCAGGTCTCGCAGGACTGGATCGCCGCGGCGGAATCTCGGCTGGCAGTGGAGCAGACGGCCAAGGTGGTCAAGGCGCACGTGGCGCTGCTCGCGGCCAGCTGCTCCTAAAGCTCGCGTTACTGAGAGCTAGGCGGTGTCCTTGCGTGCTTGAGAAAAGAAACCAGCGCGTAAAAGCAAGTAATGGCAGATGAACGCATCGCATCGTGTCGATGCGAGCTCACAACTTGGTTCGCTTTCGATTGACGTTCTGCACTTGGTGTGGAGGTTGTTGTACTTGTCCAGTGAACCTGGTTTGAATGTTGCAATTCATTTTCATTCGCAGTTCAAATTTATGATGGCAACAATATGTTTTTTTCGCTTTGAGGTTATTTGTCAGTGACAAATTGTCACTGCGCCATGGAATATTGAAGAAGAAGAAGTGTTGCTGTATAAAGCGAAATATTTACATGCACTATCGATCAATCCAAGCTATTGTCGCGGCTAGCTCGCACGACCGTCTCGGCTTAGAAGATGGACATCTTGCGGGCGGTGAGCTTCTGGCCGGGGCGCCAGCCGATGGTGGGCATGGCGTAGTACTCGGAGATGTTGCAGATCTCGAGCTTCTTGACCTTCTGCATGGCCTGCGCGAAGAGCAGCGCGCACTTGATGTTGTTGATGAGCGAGACGCCGAAGTCGACGGCGGCGCGGCGGATCTTGTAGCCGCTCGTGAGCTCCTCGCGGTTGGTGCCCTCGGGCACGTTGATGACGAGCTCGATCTTGCCCGACGAGATGTAGTCGATGACGCTGGGCAGGTCGCTCTCCGGGTCCGACGGCTTGCGCAGCGCAATGGACTTGACGCCCTGCGCGGCCAGGTACTCGTGCGTGCCGGGCGTGGCGTAGATGGTGTAGCCCATGTCCTGCAGGATGAGCGCGCCCTCGAGGAACTCGCGCTTGATGTCATGGTTGCCGATCGAGATGAGCACCTTCTTGTCCTTGGGGATCTTGAAGCCGGCGCTCAGCAGCGCCTTGAGGTACGCCTCGTGCATGTCCGTGCCGAAGCAGGCCACCTCGCCGGTCGAAGCCATCTCGACGCCCAGGCTCGGGTCGGCGCCGTGCAGACGCGTGAACGAGAACTGCGGCGCCTTGACGCCCACGTAGTCGATGTCGATGAGAGCAATGGGCACCGACTTGACCGGCAGGCCGATCATGGCCTTGGTGGCCAGGTTGATGAAGTTGAGGTCGAACGTCTTGGAGATGAAGGGGAACGTGCGCGACGCGCGCAGGTTGCACTCGATCACCTTGACGTCGTTGGCGCGGGCCATGAGCTGGATGTTGAACGGCCCCGTGATGTTGAGCGCCTGCGCGATGGAGCTGGCGATGCGCTTCACCTGCTTGATCGTGCCGACGTACAGCTTCTGCGCGGGCAGCACGAGCGTCGCGTCACCCGAGTGCACCCCGGCGTTCTCGACGTGCTCCGACATGGCGTAGTTGAGGATGGCGCCGTCCTTGGCCACCCCGTCGAACTCGATCTCCTTGGCGTTCAGGATGAACTTGGACACGGAGATGGAGCGCGAGATCTTGACGGCGTCGCTGCTCAGGTACTCCTTGAGCTGCTCCTCGTCCGAGGCCACGATCATCCCGGCACCCGAGAGCACGTAGCTAGGACGCACCAGCACCGGGTACTGCACCTCCTTGGCGAAGTCGAGCGCCGAGTTCAAGTCGGTGACCTCCGCCCAGCGAGGCTGGTCCACGCCCAGCGTGTCCAGAAGCGCCGAGAACTTGTTGCGGTCCTCGCACTGGTCGATGCTCTCCGCGTCCGTGCCGAGGATGTTGACGCCGGCCTTGGACAGCGGCATGGCCAGGTTGTTGGGGATCTGGCCGCCCACGGACACGATCACGCCCTCGGGGTTCTCGCGGTCCGAGATGTCGAGCACGCGCTCCAGGCTCAGCTCCTCGAAGTACAAGCGGTCGCTCTCGTCGTAGTCCGTGCTCACGGTCTCGGGGTTGTAGTTGATCACGATGGCCGGCTTGCCCAGCTCACGCACCGTGCGCACCGCACTCACCGCGCACCAGTCGAACTCGACCGACGACCCGATGCAGTAGGCACCGCAGCCGAGCACCACGATGGACTCGTCGCTGGGCGCGACGTCGTCCTCCGAGCCGCCGTACGTCATGTACAGGTAGTTGGTCTGCGCCGGGAACTCGGCAGCCAGCGTATCGATCTGCTTCACGCACGGCACCACACCCATGGCTTTACGGGCTTGGCGCACCTGCATGGCCGTGACGTTGTTCGGCAGCCGGGCGGCGATCTGGCGGTCCGAGAAGCCGTTCACCTTGAGCGTGCGCAGGTAGCGCTCCGTCAACGTGTCCAGCGAGTACTGCGGCACCGTCTTGCGCAGCGTCGAGATGCGGGACAGCTTGGACAGGAACCACTTGTCGATCTTGGTCAGCTGGTGCACGCGGTCGATCGTGTAGCCGGCGTCGAGCGCCGAGATGATGTAGAACAGCCGCTCGTCGGTCGGGGTGCTCAGCTGGGCGTCAAGCACCTCCGGGTTCGTCTCATTGTCGACGGGGCTGCCCTCCAGGCCGTCCAGGTTGGGGTTCACCATGCGCACAGCCTTCTGGATGCACTCCTCGAAGTTGCGGCCAATGGACATGACCTCACCAACCGAGAGCATGTAGCTGCCCAGGTCGTTCGACACGCGCGAGAACTTCTTGAGGTCCCAGCGCGGCATCTTGACGACGCAGTAGTCCAGACTGGGCTCGAAGCAGGCCGTCGTGGTCTTGGTCACGCTGTTCTTGATGGACACAAGGTCAATGCCCAGCGAGATCTTGGTCGCGACGTAGGCGAGCGGGTAGCCCGTCGCCTTGGAGGCAAGAGCACTGGAGCGGGACAGACGCGCGTTGACCTCGATGATGCAGTAGCGCTCCGAGTGCGGGTCCAGCGCGTACTGGATGTTACACTCGCCGACGATGCCAAGGTGGCGGACCACCTTCTGGGCCGTTGAGCGCAGCTTGAAGTACTCGCTGTTGGAAAGCGTCTGCGACGGGGCCACGACGATCGAGTCGCCCGTGTGGATTCCCAGCGGGTCGAAGTTCTCCATGTTGCACACGGTGATGCAGTTGTCCTTGGCGTCACGCACCACCTCGTACTCGACTTCCTTCCATCCGCGCAGGTCCTGGTCGATCAGAATCTGCTTGATCGAGCCCTTGGAAGCCGAGCCGTGCAGCGCCTTGGTGGCCAGCACGGTCAGCTCCTCGTCGTTGGCAGCGAAACCCGAGCCAAGACCGCCGAGGGCGAAAGCCGAGCGCACCAGCACGGGGTAGCCGATCTCGTTGGCGGCCTTCAAGGCATCCTCGATCGTCGTGGCAGGCTGGCTCCGAGCAATGGTCTCGTCGATCTCATCCAGCTTGGCCGAGAACTTCTCGCGGTCCTCCGTGTCAATGATCGACTCGATCTGCGTGCCCATGACGCGGACGTTGTGCCGCTCGAGGTCGCCGTTCATGTACAGCTCGATACCGACAGCCAGAGCGGTCTGGCCGCCCATGCTCACCAGGATTCCATCCGGCTTCTCCTTCTTGATGACCTCGAGAACCGTCTCGGCACGGACGGGCACGAAGTAGACCTTGTCGGCCAGGCCCTTGGACGTCTGCACCGTGGCGATGTTGGGGTTCACGAGGATGACGTGCACGCCCTCCTCGCGCAGAGCCTTGATGGCCTGCGATCCCGAGTAGTCGAACTCGCCGGCCTGGCCGATTGACAGGCCGCCGGAGCCGAGCAGCAGCACCTTGGAGAACGTCGGGCGGTCATAGAGCGACGTGTCCATGACCGTGAGCTTAGGCGGAGCGTGGTTGACCTTCTCGAGGAACATGTCGAAGAGGAAGGCCGTGTCCGTAGGGCCTCCGCAGGCCTCGGGGTGGAACTGCACCGAGAAGAAGGGCTTGTGCTCGTGGATGATGCCCTCGTTGGACTTGTCGTTGGCGTTCATGAAGAACGTCTTCCAGCCGTCCGGCAGCGAGTTGGAGTCCACGGCGTAACCGTGGTTCTGCGGGGTGATGTAGCACCGCGTGGTGCGCATGTCGATGCAGGGCTGGTTCATGCCGCGGTTGCCGTACTTCATCTTGTACGTGGTGGCGCCCGCCGCGAGGGCCAGGATCTGGTTGCCCAGACAGATACCAAAGATGGGCTTGGGGTGCTCCAGGTTGATGGCCCAGCGGATGCTGTCGATGGTCTTGCTGGCCATGACGGGGTCGCCGGGGCCGTTACTGATGAAGATGCCGTCGTACTGCAGCTCGCTGGAGGGCAGGTCGTAGTCGTAGGGCACGACCGTGAGCTCCACGCCCTTGCCGGCCAAGTAGCGGATGATGTTGTGCTTCATCCCGCAGTCAAAGGCCACGATCTTGATGGCCGCGCCCTTGTTGTAGACCGCCACCTCCTTGGTGGTGACTTGAGCCACCAGGTTCATCTTGTTGGGGTCCACGATCTCAGTGGGCTTGCCTTCGAACTCGATCTTGCCCAGAACGGCGCCCAGCGAGCGGATGCGCTTGGTGATCATGCGCGTGTCAATGCCGAAGAGCGCGGGCACGTCGTGCTCCTTGAGCCAGTCGCCGAGCGACTTGACGGCGTTCCAGTGGCTGTGCTGGAACGAGTACTCGGACACGATGAGCCCCGAGATCTGCACGGTGCTCGACTCGAAGAACTTGGGCAGGTTGAACTCGTCCTTGACGCTCATGTCGGGCACGCCGTAGTTGCCGATGAGCGGGTACGTGAGCACGAGGATCTGGCCGCGGTACGACGGGTCGGACAGAGCCTCCGGGTAGCCCACCATGCCCGTGTTGAACACCACCTCGCCCGACATGCTCTTGTCGGCGCCGAACGAGTAGCCGTTGTACGTGGTGCCGTCGGCCAGCACGAGCGTGCCGCTTGACGCGTTGTCGTCGAAGGCGGGGGCCACGGGGGCCAGCACAGCCGCCTGAGGAGCAGGCTCGGAGAAGGACACCGTGGACATGGTCTGGTGTATATGTGAAGAAAGCCGGAGTGAAGGTCCCGGTGGTGCTGCTTGCGCTCTTGGTGGCAAAAGGCGAAGTCTCCGTTGCAAGTGAAGCAGCGGAAGACCAAAGGTGTGAATTGGTGTGAAGGCTCGCGAACACGACTGAACCGTCGGAGCCGCGGAGATCCGACTCGGGATTGGCCGAAAACCGAGGCTGTCCCGATATAAAAAAGCCATGTACGAATTACAGCCAATCCAAGGGCGCTAATATCCCATCGATTTGACAGCCGGCCACGGCCGAACAGATGGTGAACCTTTCAACTTGGATAATCACTTTATGAGAGAAGCCCGAAGATCGCTTCATACAAAGTCCAAGTCACCAGCCGGTGGCCAGGAGGCGTCCGGCGTGCTAGCTCGACAAAACCGGGGCTGTGTCAAATGCGTGGTGCTGGTGCGCCGGTCTTTGCGCGCTGCTCTATTGGACTCTTTCCGCTTTTTGCGGCCAAGCGCGTAGGTGGGGTAGGTAGCGAGGAAGCGGGGAGGAAGCGGGCGCTAGAGAAGCCGCTCCGATGACTTTGGCGCGAGTGGAGGCGGCTGGCGACAGGGGTGAAAGCTATTTACAGGGGGATGATCCGCCTCGTCGACGGTTTCGTCTACGGCGGTCGCACCAAGCAGCAATTGCGGGAGGCGAGCGCTGTGGCATCCAAGGCCTCGCTCACGTGGGGGCAGCGCTGTCTGGGTCAGCATGGCCAGGAGGAGCAGGAGGGGCGCGACGAGGAAGCGATTTCGCGCAGAAACTACCGCGGCGCAAAGCTCACGGCCCGATATGGTCTCCTGGCGGGATGGAACAGCGCTGGTGGTGCGGGCCTGCGGAGGGCGTTCAGCTAGGCGGGTGTGACAAACGCGGGGCGTGCGCGGTAAAATATATTTGCTTGTGCGGTACGCGATGGTCTTGGGCGAGGTGGCGATGCATACGTGGATGGAGGTGAGGGCGGCGCGATCGTTTTGGCTCGACAGGAGGCTACAAGGATCTTCACGTGTGGGGGTGGCGTTGCTGCCGTGTGGATGTGTGTGGCAAGGAAAACTACGGCTGGGGGGGGTGCTTTAGCGTGCGCTGGGCGATCAGATACCGCGTGGATGCGGACGAGGAGAGACCTTCAGCGGCGGAGAGGCGGCCGGTATCATACAGGTGCGCGTTTGCGCAGAGGCGAAGGACGGTGGACATAATGAGCGGTGCGCTTGGAGGAGGCTGGCGTAGCAGTCCAAGACGAGTTTTACAGGGAGCAGATATATACAGGACATTGCAGGCGGCGTGGGGAATCGATCAAGACGTGACACGCAGACAGCGCTGACGTCGGTGTTGGCGCATCCCCTGCCGTTTCAAGAGGTATGTGCGAGTCTCGTGTGACGTCATGAACCGCGAGGTCTTCCGCGATTGTCTCGCCGTTGGCAGGATTTATCGAGGTTACAGGAATGTGCATCTCAACGCTACTGCTGAGTATGAAGACGGAAAGCTGTATAGTTTCGACACGCTATCGTCTGGCTGTGCTTCCTGGTAGCGCTTACGAGCTGTAGCTGGGAACTTGGTGATGCGCGTTCAGCATGTCAAATGCCGCGGACGTGGCGGCAGCTTGAGCGGCGGTGCCCATGCGAGAAAGCACGCAGCTGCTGCCCTGATCGTCGACTTCGAAGCCTGGAATGCACTCGCATCGCCCAGTGGCGGTCGGCTGCGCGTTCAGCGGGCATCCCGTGGTCTCTTCAGTAGCAGTGGCTTCGCTGGGCTGACCGGAAGCGTCGAGGTCGAGGTCAACTACGTCTTGAGCAGTCACAACAGGAGGCTCTTCCTCAACGRGCTGATGCGTTGATTCSTGAGACTCGGAGCTCGCCACGTCTGGGACGGCCGCATCCCGTGCTTCCTGCGTSGCTTCCTCGACCACTTGCAGCTCCTCCAGTTCCTGGGCCAYCGCGTCTTGCTGCACTGCATCGAAATCAATGCCTTGTTGCTCGAGCGAMGGGTGGTCTTGGGTGTCGGTATGCAGTGGCTCGAGTTCCAGCTCCTCCTCGGCTTCGAGCTCCGCATCCGACACGTGCAACTTGGGGTTTCGCTTGATGCCATTGATCTTGATCTTTGGCCCACGCTTGGCTGACGACGTACGAACATCGCTTAGCACGAGCACAGCAGGATACGACAAGGAGCTCCAACGTACCTTTGCGAGAAGGCTGTCGTTTCCTACACGGCTCGTTCGCCTCCGGGACCTTTTCGTCGCTCGCAGCTTCATACCCATCAAGACAGTCGCCGCACACGTTGGCCTTACGCGAGCACTGTGCATGGGAATGAGAGACACCATGGAGTAAGTCAAGGTTCAGCATACAAGTCATCAGAGCATGCACAACTCACCGTCTCTCGCCCACGCTGCTCGCACGATGGCGTCACCTTGCATGCCACCGCTTCGGGGAGCACGTCCGGCGGGAGACCATGAGTCCGAGCCGTCGCAGCTTGACGGGTCCACGCTCCGAAGACTCCAAAGCTCTCGAAGGTCTCCACCCGAAAGTAGAGATCGTAGGAAGTCCCTTCCGTGAGGCCAGTGATCAAGAAGCCTGTCTTCTGTTCACCTCCTGCAGTCTCATTGACGTCGATACTGCCACTTGCCAGCACACTGAGCTCCGTCGACTGCTGTGAAGTCTCGTCAAAGGGGGGTGCTGAGGCGCGACCGCTAGGCAAGGCCTTGTAGTGCACGTGCCCGCGGTCACTCAGCGTGATGTTTACCGTGAGAGCGTCCACTCGCGCGTCTGTCGGAGTCACCACCGCTTCCACCAGCTCAGGGGCCTCCGAGTGAGCACGAACTCCAGCGTGGGTCGCCACAGTCCCATAGATCCCGCCACTGCCTTTCGTTTCCGTCACAAGGTGGATAGTGTAGTTCAGTCCGGGCTGCGGGACGTCCAGGATCTGCTCTCGCCAGCCGCTGTCGCTCGCGAGCTCCATGCTTTCTTCGTCCAC
>KV732909.1:0-10952 GCA_000500225.2 Phytophthora pinifolia
TTTCTGTCCAATCAAACATCTTCATTTCCTCACGAAAATAAAAAAGTTGTTGCTGCTGCCAGAGTTGGCGACCACTAATGTCAGTGCTGGTGGAGACGACGCTGGGGGCGCTGGTGCTCGACCTGTACGTGGACGAGTGCCCGCTGGCGACCACTAACTTCCTCAAGTTGTGCAAGACCAAGTACTACCACGGCTGCATGTTCTTCAATGTGCAGGAGAACTTCATGGTGCAGGCGGGGGATCCCACAGCCACAGGGGCCGGCGGCGACTCGATCTATGGCCAGCTCTACGGCGCTCAGGCGCGCTTCTTTCAGGACGAACTGCCTAAAACAACGGGCAAGTCCCATGAAGACAGGCGCGGTATTCTAGGTATGGCGTCGGGATCGGCGAATCAAAACGCCTCGCAGTTCTACATTACCACTAGGGCCGAAGATATGGCCTATTTGGACGAGCGGCACACCATCTTCGGCGAGGTGGCTGAAGGCATGGACGTGCTGGACAAGATCAACGCCTTGTTCGTGGACAAGGACTACCGGCCTTTCCAGGATGTGAGAATCAAGCACACGTACGTGCTGGACGACCCGTTCCCGGACCTGAAAGGGCTGGAGGAGCTGATCCCGCCGTCGTCCCCGACCCGAGAGAGACCGGATCAGGAGCAGGTGGAGCCGAGACTTGCTGCTGATGAGAAGTTGAACGAGAATGAAGGCAGAACGGAGCAGGAAATCGAGAAAGCGGTGAGGGAGAAGGAAGCCAAGTCGAGAGCTGTGGTGCTCGAGATGATCGGAGACTTGCCCGATGCCGACGTCAAGCCGCCGGAGGAGGTGCTGTTTGTGTGCAAGTTGAACCCCGTGACGGAGAGCGCCGATCTGGATATGGCGTTCTGCAGGTTTGGACCGTGCAAGGCGGAGGTCATTCGAGACCAGAAGACGGGCGACTCGCTCTGCTTTGCGTTCGTGGAGTTCACGGATCGCAGGCATTGCGAGGAGGCCTACTTCAAGATGAACAACGTGCTGCTGGATGATCGCCGGATCAAAGTGGACTTCAGTCAGTCGGTTTCCAAGCTCTGGAACAAGGTCAAGCGACGTCC
Source organism: Phytophthora pinifolia (assembly GCA_000500225.2). Taxonomy (NCBI): domain Eukaryota; phylum Oomycota; class Peronosporomycetes; order Peronosporales; family Peronosporaceae; genus Phytophthora; species Phytophthora pinifolia. Next base: position 1,088 of record KV732909.1, read on the forward strand.
GTGGGAGAAGACGAGCAAGCGCGATGGCGAATCGTACGCTAATGAGAAGAAAAGCGGACACGCCAGCAAGAACAGCGGAGCAGGACGTGATCTAGGTGGCGACTTGCGCTTGAAGTCTCGAGGCGCCGATGAGTTTAAGTTGGTGGAAGAAGAGGAGTTCTCTACATCTCGCCGATCGAAGCCTGCTCCAGCCCGTGATGAACGCCGGCGAAGCCGCAGTCGGGACCGAGAGAGATCGCCGCATGCCGAGTTTCGATCCAAACGGGAGCGTGAAAGCCGTGGTAGCAGCAGACGGTCTGATCGTCGACGTAGCTCGAGTCGTGAGCGACGCAGCGATCACCGCAGCAGAAGCCGGGACCGTGGCTCGAGGCGCAGTCGGAGTCGGAGCCCAGGTGCCAGTCGAAGCCGAGCACGCCACAGCGATCGGGACCGGGGTCACCGTTCTCGAAGGTGATCGTTCGTATTGGACTTCCTTCTGTAATGACACCGCGTCTCCAATAAATATGAACAGCTTGTTGTAGCTCTACCATTGCAGCTTCACATCCGCTGGTAGGCGTGTGTATGGCCTCTTCAGTGCACGCGAATCAACACCTCCAAGCTGTATTTCAAAGTGACGTCGCAATCCTTCTATCCCCGTCTTCGTCAGATAGTCACAAGCAATCTGGTCACTTGACATCCCTCTACAGCACTGCCCCTTCCCAGACCAAGGTTTCTTAGAATTCGTGAACTCACTCGCAAAAACTTGAAGAAGGATGTCTGATAATAGTAGCATGTCGGACGACGAAATACTGAAAAACCAAGATCCGGATTTTGAAGAAGATTTTCTCGGGGCGGAGTGGCCGTTCAGCGGCAAGGGAGACGTGGATGATGTCCCAACTCCGACGGGAACCGCGTGTGGCAAGATCAGCTACGTGTTGAGTGGAGCAAGCGAAGACTCCGGCGATTTCTCCTTCGGGGGTCAAGCGGAGCTGTTACCACCAGTGCCAGGGCTTTTTGTTGATGGAGTGGGGCCCATTCCAGTGCCGCTATGGGAAGACAGAGCCCAGAAGCTGATCGAAAAGTGCGAGAAATCACCTTTCGGACACAACATGGACACCAAGATGGATGAGCAGGTCCGCAAGAGCTGGCAGTTGGCGCCGGACCAATTGCAGTTCCGGAACCCACAGTGGCAACGTGGAATCGACAAAATGACAGTAACTATCGCTGATCGACTGGGCTACAAGGGGATCCCATTGACTTGTGTGCCGTACAAGTTGCTGGTGTATGGAGAAGGAGGTCATTTTTTGAAGCACCAGGACACGGAGAAGGAACAAGGTATGATCGCGACGCTGGTGATTCAGCCTCCCAGTCTACACGTAGGCGGCGATCTGGTGGTGTTTCGGAATGGAGAGGTGGAACACCGGCACGATTTCGGCAAGGAAGACGGCACAGCGACGTACCTGCCGCACTATGCGGTGCACTACGCCGATGCAGAACACGCCGTGGAGGAGGTGACGAAGGGCTACCGTCTAGTTTTGGTGTACTCGATTTGTTTGCCGCCTACGATGCAGCACCTGGGGAGGAACCCAAACAAGACGCTGAGTGCAGAGCTGGCGGACATTATTGAGACCATGAAGCCAGGAGATAACTCTTTTGCACTGCTGCTAGCTCACGAGTACACGGAAAAGAGTATGGCGACGTATGGCGCGGGCGCATTCAAAGGAATCGACCGCTCTAGGTGTCGTTCGCTTGAAGAAGCAAATGCCTCGGTGTCTGCGGACAAGAAGCTACAGTTGTTTATCGCGAAATTGTATCACCACGTTCACTTCCAAGGTAATGACGAAGGGGGACTTGGAGATTGGGACGAGGAAGGACGTGATGAGAAAGTGACTTGGTTCACTTTAACTGGGAGTGAACTTGGCGTTAGTGACGATGTCCGCATGAAATTTAACTTTCTCAACCCGGAGAAGGACTCGCGCTCTAAGTTGTGGAAAAAGCCATACGGAAGTAGCCGTATGCACGCGTATCTGGGCAATGAAGGCCCATTGAAAGACAGTGTGTATTCTCGCTACGCCGTCGTAGCGTGGGCTGTGAAGGAAAACCTGGAAAATACGTTGAAATTTATCAACTTGGAGACCGTGTTTAAGGCCCTAAGCGAGCAGTCTTCTGTTGAAGCTGCAACGTTGCGTGCGATAATGGAGCTTGCGAGTGCGAAACTGCTGGCGGGCAATGCTAACGTCGCGAAAGTGCGCATCACGCGTTTTCTCAAGAAGCTTCCTGTTCCAGTGTCACTGGACCTCTTCAAAACCGTGGCAGGGCTGTCACAAGATTCGAATGACCCCGCCCTGGCCAACTTGCTCTTCAAATCGTTCTTCCGGTACCTGAGAGAGAAAGAGGCTGTTGCTGCTCAGGTTGTCACTCTTTTGCGGAAGTTCGAGTGGCGTGACGTTGGCCAACCGCTGCTCGAGTCCTTGGCAGGAAACAACATGGTGGGCGAACCTCTGCACCTATCGCTAACGCTGCTGATAGCACGCGAGCTGAAGCAGAGAGAAGCCCACCACGCCTTGCTTGTATTTGCAGTGGAAAAGGCTGCGAAGCTCGATGACAAGTTTCTCAGCTCGTCAGATATAATTGAAGAACTTTGGAAATACATTTTACGCAGTGGTAACGACTCCACGCTCGAAACCCTGTCAGCCAGGTTCACGCATATGAACCCACGGCTGCTAAAGCAAACCGCCATGATGTTCGTGCAGCAGCTGAGAAACACCAACGTGGCGGATGACAGGAAAGCAGTGCTTGTCTCGATCATTGCCTGCCGCAGTGACTGGGTAAGGAGCCTGGTTCGAGTCCTTACCAAGCCGTTCTCGTGGGAAATGCCTGGTGCCGAGTTCCCAGGCAATGAATCAATTGAAGCATTTTTACGAGGCCCTGAAAGCGTGATGACTATAAAGGGAACTGTCAGCTTCCATGGACTTGGGCAAGCGAGAGCCTTCGCTTTTAAGTATTCGGGTAGCTGGAAGGATGAGCAGGTCAACTGCTCTTTCGAGATGCAGGCTGGAGGAGGAGAAGCCGACCCCTTCGTGACGATTTCGAAGACGCAGCATTGGTACGACGCCAACAGCAGGGACATGCTGCTCCAGCTGAAAGAAGAATTGAAGGTGTTAACCAGTGCTACAGTGGAAACGCTGGTGGCAGTGATATCGAGATCGCTTGGGCATGCGTGAGGAAGAGTGAATTGGCAGTGCAAGATCGAACTTTGGTGATAAATGTTGGTCGATCGGGGATCTTGTGTGGGTTCCTACGATACCGAAGATTTGTTTTGCCCACGGAAGTTAAGAAATATGGAACCAATATTTGTTTGGAGGTGCTTTCAAATTCTATTGAATCGCTTCAAATGTTACTGCTTCCTCTGCATCCATCGCTGCAGAGAGGTTTCGAAACGATCGATAAAATACCTTTCGCTCTGGATTACGTCTAGCGGTTCGACGCGCATCAGCTGAACCTCGCGCGTTTGCTCGAAAGGTAGAGCTGCGTTGTTGGTAGCAAGCCGCGCGTCCACAATGTGCGCGTCGTGTGCGAGGATGTTGTCGTCGAAGAACATCGAGTGAATGCCTTCCACATCGTCGGTTGGGTCTAGTACCAGAAGCTTCCCAGCGGTAGGATGCTCACGGTTCTGGAACCACCACGGGTAGAAGTCGCGCAAAGCCAAAGTCGCTTGCGAGTCACGCCAGCGTCGAGCAAGAAACTCGTGAATGTTCGGCAGGCCATGCACCGTATGAACGCTCTCACTCTCATCAGCATAAAATGCAAGCGAGTTCACACCGTCGGCAGTGTTGGGCTGTTTGAAGGTTCCCATGGCCAGCGCCGTAGTGCCCTCCGCTCGCAGAAAAGTCCCAAATCGCGGCATTTCTCCGTCGTTCGCTTTGTCAAGATGAATGCGACGGTCGACCCCTCCTTCCGATCCGTCCATTGGCGTTGCTAGCTTGAAGCATGGGTGGTGGCCTTCACAGAAGCAGTTGAACTCTTGCGCCACTCGATGGAGGTCGTCCCCGAATGTCCTGAAGATGAGGTTGAACTTGACCTCCTTCTCCTGCAGGTACTGCATCAGTCGGTACAATGCCGGCACGATAAAGCAATACGGGGACTCATCGAGCCCCGTCTCCGATAACTGCGCGTCACCTGCCGCCGTATCAGGCAGCAGCAAATGGTGCAGCAGCTCGTCGTGCTCGCACTCGAGACCTTCGCCCGGGTTCCCTTTGGCCGTGAAATCCTGGCGCAACACCTTCCTCATGCGCTTGTTGTGCTTGGAAACCTTGGGGTCTCCCGACAAGGGGAACTACAGTCACAAGATGGTCACCCCTATCACCTTACGACCTCTTGAGCACGGGCGACAGTACGGTCCTACGAACCTTGGCCCTCAGAAAGGCTCCGTACGACAGCAGATCACCGTTCAATCCAGAATCTACGTCACCACGTCCCAACACTTTGTTTCCATTCCAGATCCACTTGGAGACGCCGTCGGGGCCTTGGATCTCTCGCCCGAAGGCTCGCTCCGTCAGCAGGTCGTTCAGGATATGCGGCAGTGTCTTGCCCTGGACAGGATCGTGCATGATCACCGTCTAGCAATACAGTGACAGCCTCAAACTCAGCCTCTACCACCTCAACAACGTTGCAATCCATCCTAGAACCCCCGTTCAGAGCCACAGTCCCTCACTGACCTTGTTCACGTCGAAGTACAGCAGCACATGCGGCTCCATCTCTTCGTGCATTCGTGTAGCCAACAATCAATGTAATCCACATCATGTTCACGTCCGCCACACCACCTTTAGTAGTACAGTACCTCGGTCAAAACGGGATGGCGACGACGAGCCCAGACGATGCGCCGTTGGCGGCGCTGCGCTTGCTGCGCGAGCAGCTGATCGCGGGCAAGCCGGTGGCCGTGGAGGGCGACCACGTGGTGTTCCGCGACGCGTCGGGCGCGGAGCTGCAGCGCCTGGACAAGCACAGCGCGACGGCCTTCCACTCGAAGAAGCTGGACAAGAGCTACGACCTGCTGGCCGTGCTGACGTGCCTCACGCACGCGTCGCTGTCTTTCAGTGACTATGTGCTCAAGTGCCGCGAGGAGAAGGCGGCCATGGTGTCCACGGTGGACAAGAAGGAGCTGTTGGCGTACTTAAAGGGGGACATTGACAGCAGTGCGCAGATCCTGGACGCCAGCGGGAAGCCCACGGGACAATTAGGCCAGGACAAGCGCAAGGCCATTGCCAGGAAGGAAGACGACCGAGCAGCCAAGAAACGCAAGGCAGAAGCACCCAAGGAGAGTCACAGACACCATCGAGAGGCTGGCCACAAGGACAAGACGCCCGAGGAGCTCCAGGCCGAGCAGCAGATGAAGAGGATCACTGCCAAGGAGTACGCCACACGCAGCCGCACGACGGTGCTGGATGCGCACAAGACCAAGTTCGACAACGTGATCAAGACGCTGGAGCTCGTGAACGCGGAGACCAAGGAGAAGATCGAGAAGGCCAGCAAGCAGTCGGCGCTGCTGACTTCCACTGCGGCCAGGAAGGAGCAGCTGCCGCTGCATAGGCTCGTCAAGGAGAAGATCCTCGGTACGCCGATTATTGTGGTGCCGGCCGGGTTCTCGGACCTGTTCACCATGCTGAACGCCAGGGATTTTCTCGAGGATGGAGTGTACGTGTCTAACGCGCAGAAGAAGGCCGACAGACACCGCAAGAAGCAGTCCATGATGATCAGCCACGAGGAGGACGGACACGTCTACACGTTCAAGGTGGTCGACACGGTCAGCCGCTTCCGGGACAAGGACTGGTACGTGAATTCGTGGATGCTTAGCTGGATTAAAGTGCTGTGGTGCTGATGGTTGCTCTTGTGCTGCTGGCTTTCTAGGCGCTCGGTTGTCGGCGTCATTGTGTCGGGACAGTCGTGGCAGTTTAAGGGATGGAAGTGGAAATTCCCGCTCGAGGTGTTCAAGAAAGGTAAGTGAGGGAAAAGCTCTTCGTTAACAGAGAAGCTTTCACTGACGTTTGCCTTGCGGTGCTACAGTGTGTGGAGTTCACATCTACAACCAGGGCTCTCAGCTCAACCCTGACATTAAGCAATGGGATGTAAAGGTCCTCATGGTAAGCTCACTCTTCTGAGTTGAGGGGGTTTGTGGCTAACCTGATGTCACAACGATGGCAGATCCACCCGGACAAACGACACTTGGACAAGGTGGCAGCCAAAGAGTTCTGGCGCTACTTGTTTGCTTTCATCAAGGTCAAGTTGCAGTAAGGAGTGCGTGTAGAGCAGATCAAAGCCGCCCGGACCCGTTTCTCCAGTTTTACAGCAGTTCGGTACTCCCTGCGCGTCAATAGGAGATATCAGACGCTGGATACCGCCACACGGACACAGGGGCACACAGAAGAACGCATTAAGGCAAACAACAGCGCAAGAGGGCGATTTCTGCTGGATGATTCGAGTGTACTGTGTGAAGCATTTTATTCGAGAGATTAACAGTAATTTGGGTGCGTTCTAGCCGTGTGTAGCTGCCAGAGGACGAGTGTTGTTGCTGTCGCGGTTCGCCGATGATCCCCTCTTGGAGATGGGAGGGATGAATCCGATTTTGGTTCGCTGCTCTGATGTTTTGCGCTTGGCTGCGGCCTTTCCAGCGGTGTTGAATAGGTCGTCGAGACCTGATCGGTGCCCCCGGAATAGCAGTGATGCAGCTCCAGTCGCCTCACTGGTTATAGTCAGCAGTTTCAGCGTCGTCGCTGGACGGCGGTGGTTTTCATACTGGAGGCTGAGCTCTAATTCGAGATGTGGTGCTCCCGTGCTTTTCAGGGCAATGCTCGCATTTTGGCGTTTGTTGTTGCCACCCCGGGGTTTGTGGCGCAGCCAGCGAACAGGAAGCAACCCCGCAGTGTGCTCGCTCTGCTGCGTGGACTGCCAGCATTGACTCAAGGCGATTCTCCCATCATTCTGCCGTCGGCCTTACTCAGTGGAGTTTGGACTCGTGGTTAGGACGGACGTCTTACCGCAACGCAAGGCGCCGCTGGATACTCTGCAAAAGTGGCGCTACGACATCGTAAAAGGAACCACGAGGAGCAGCCACCGGCAGTGATCACGACTGATAGCGAGGAGCAAATAGAGGGTCAGATCAAGCGCTCGGGACCGCAGATGCCGGCACTTTCGTCGAGCAGCCAGCGCGGAATCCCCGTCAAGCAGGCTGGGGGCATCTCGTCAACTGGTGGAGCTTCGGACAGCAACGATGGCGTCGGCCCCAAACGCATACTGAAGCAGGCGATGACGTTATCGCATTTCCCGTCCAACCGAAGCTTGAACAAAGTGGCCCCTGAAGATGTGGTGCCACCGCCACCACTAACGCGGCGGCAGCAGGTCCTCGCGTTCGTCGAGCACAAGTACGTGAGCTCGTTCATGACGGCCTGCACGATCTTTGCGCTCTTCGGCGATGACTTCCGAGTGAGTTTCATCCCGAAAAGCGGCGATATTCACATGTACAACGTGCTGTTCTCGCTCTTCATCTTCTTCGCTGTTGAGCTCTGTCTCAACGTGTACAGCCGACCCAACTACTTCAACCGCGGTCGAGGCTTCTCCTTTTACATGGATTTGATCTCGACGCTGTCGGTGATCCCCGACGTCGACTGGATCTGGGTGCTGATCGTTGGCAATTCGGATTCCAACAACTCTTCTCAAGCCGCTGCGCTTAAGGCAGGGCGTGCGTCGCGGGCCGGCACGAAGGCAGGACGAATAGTGCGTCTCGTACGACTGTTTCGGGTGTTGCGTATTCTGCGCGTGGTCAAGAAGAACAAGAATGGGGAGAACAAGAAGGTGGAGATCTCCGAGCCGTCCAAGATCGGCAAGGTGCTGACTGAGAAGACGACGAGAAGGTTGATCGTTCTGGTGCTACTCATCATCATCGTGTCACCGATCATTGATGGCACGGTGGACTTGACCCAGGATGATTTCCAGACGTCAGAGTTCGAGAGACTACATCGCTACACACAGGACTACAACAGCACCGGCACGATCAGCATGAATCACTTTCAGAGTCTTGTGGACGAATACGTGCGTGACTCGAACGGCCTGATCGTGCAAATGCAACTGACAAACATCGACAACGATCAGCTCAAGACGTGGCTCACTGAGGTCAAGTTCCAGGGTCTCAACAGCGATGGCTCCGACTGGGCATTCGGCACCATCCCGACGCTGACAGTGAATCCAAAGACGGGCTGGTCTGCTTCCCATCTCCTCGACACGCTGAGTGACAAGTATCGCGTCGCGGAGCTCGCGACGGTGGACAACCTCGGCTGCTACGTCAACGACGTCTGCATTGACTGTGATGCAACGAGTGGCACAAGTATCTGCCACTCGATCGTGACGTTTGACATCTCATCGTACACGAAGAGCGCAGCGAACCTGAATATCGCCAAGACGATCGTCGTGATGATTTGCTTCGCCGTCTCCATCTTCGTGCTGACAAAGGACGCCGAGTCGATGGTCATCGGCCCCATTGAGCGAATGATGCGGCTAGTGACGCAACTCGCTCAAAACCCGCTTGGGTCCACCGAAGCCACGCGTGAGGAATACGAAGCAGTGGCACCGACTGGCTCGGATTATGAGACCAAGATGCTGGAGGAGACGCTCAGCAAAATCGGTCGCTTGCTGCAGGTTGGCTTCGGTGCAGCCGGTACTGAGATCATTGCCAAGAACATGGGCGGGGCTGGCGATCTGGACGTGATGATTCCGGGCAAGAAGATCACGTCCGTGTTCGGCTTCGGCATCATCGAGCACTTCACCGAGACGTGCAGTATCCTCGAGGAAGACGTCATCACGTACATCAACACGATCGCGGAGATTGTGCACAGTGACGCCAAGATCTTCCACGGTGCGGCCAACAAGAACATCGGCTCGGCATTCCTGCTCGCCTGGAAGATCTGTGATGGGTCGCTTCCCGGCATGAGGGATCCGCGCGATTCTGCTGATAAGCCCCGGATGCTTCCGGCTGAGAAGGTGAGAAAGCGGGAGGGCATCTACACCAAGAGTACAGGCAGTGGCACAGCGGTGCGACGCATCGGGCCGACAGAACTCGTCGACAGCGCTCTAACCGCCGTGCTGAAGATGCGCGTGGACATCCACAACGCCAACCATCACGGTACACTGCACAAGTACTGCAACAACGCCAAGCTGATCGCGGCATTCGACAACTTCGAAGTACATTTGGGCTTTGGGCTGCACATTGGCTGGGCTATCGAAGGGGCCATTGGCTCCAAGTACAAGATCGATGCGTCCTATCTCTCCCCGAACGTCAACATGGCAGCTCGACTGGAAGCGGCGACGGGGCAGTTCGATGTACCAATGCTCATCTCCGAGTGGTTCGTGGACGAGCTGTCACCCGAAGCTCGTCGTTTCTGCCGGAAAATCGATCGAGTCGCTGTCAAGGGAAGTGAAATCCCCATGGACTTGTGGACTTTTGACATCGGAAGGTATCCCGCCGAAAGCGTCAAGCCAGAGATCAGCTCCGAAGGCCGACAAAAGCCCGTCGAGTTCAGCTCCGACCCCATTTACCCGGCGTTGCAAGAAGGCATCCCCTCAGCTTTCTTCTCCAATTTTAACGAGGGCATCGGAGCCTACTTCGCTGGGAAGTGGGACGTAGCACGAGCCAAGCTCACCGCCGCGAACCAGATCTGGGAAGACGGCCCGACGAAAGTGGTGCTCAAGGTCATGGAGGAAGAAGGCCGGACAGACGAAGGCGAGTTCATGGCTCCAAGCTGGTGGAAAGGCTTCCGGCAGCTTACAGAAAAATAGTAGCACGTCAAAATCAACTGGCATTAACAAACATGCATATATTTCTGATTGAACCTGTGCG
>KV732909.1:11255-26932 GCA_000500225.2 Phytophthora pinifolia
AACCAAGATTGGCTGAAATGCCTAGCAATTGCTCTGATTGGCTTAAACTGCTCATTTGCAATTTCGCCACGTCATGAGCGTAGTGGACGTGACCGCGCGCTTCCAGGAGCTGGCGGGGGCCCCAGCTCCCCCACGCGCACCCGCTAGACGCCCCTCTGCCTTCTTTACAGAAGCATCTGACCTATTGAGCAGCCTGATGGAGCTGGAGCGGTTGCTGGGGCGCGTGAGGCCCAAGTATCTGCAGCCCAAGCGCTTCGTCCGGACCAAAGGGTCCCAAATGAGCGAGGAGGACAAAGATGAACTGGACGCAGTAGGATACAAAATGATATGGGATACCTCAAGTCGGACATTAATGCTGATATATATGTATTTTTTTGGCCACAGGACCTCGTGGAACTCGTCAAGAACTGCAGCAACCGAGTTGATGCATTGAAGACGGTGGTGGAGGCCCAACGTGAGCTTTGTAGGGGAAAATTGAGACGTTTTTGATGCAGAGAGAGCTGACTCGGACTGTGAAGCTGCGGTGGTCAGTGTGAGGGAGTACCAGCGGGAAGTGGTGGCCTATTTGCTTGAGGTAGAACCAAGTAGAATCACAGTAGAGTGAAGAGTTAAGAGCTAACGCGCTGTTGTTGTTGTTCTTGAACAGCGTTTGAAGGGCATCGCAGACGCAGCCAAGAAGATGCAGAAGAAGCGGTATCAGCAGCCTTTTCTGCTCTCGTCTCGGTGAGTTTTGTTGCTCACAAATCTTTTTTTCTTTTAATTCGGTGGAACTAATTGGTGAGTTGTTGGGGATGAAGATTGTTGCCTGAAGATGACCGGCAGAACTTGGATGTGCTGGAGCAGAAAATTGTGCGAATGAAGAAGGAGGCCAGGAAAAAGCAGGCTGCTGTAACTTCGCGGAAGAGTACGGACGCAGCGCCGCTGTCGTCGCCAAAATCGCCTAGGTCGCCGATATCGTCACCTCTTGCGTCTTCAATGGTCGCTTCGTCTCCAGCGATGCAGCCCGTGCCTGAAATCCGCCAGCGGAGCGCGTCGAAAGCCCGCAAGCCGTCACTAGCTGATCAGGTTAGTACTACGGTGCCGCTAAATACCTTTAGGACCGTTTGTTCTCTGATCGCTTTTGTGCTCCACCAGGCACCGGTGTTCGCGTCGCAGAACGACGATATAGCGTTTACGGAGGAAGAAGACCGTCGATTCCGTGTTGAAAACGTGATGCTTCATCGCCACTTCCAAGAAAATCTGGAGGATGCAAAGTAGGTTTGCCCCACTCCTTGTTTTGTGCTAATTTGCATCGCCTTGGTTAACGAAGGATTCTTTCTGTATGTCAACAGAAAAATGGAGTCGAAGATGGCCGAGATTTCAAACCTCATGGGCCAGTTCGCGGATAAAATCATGGAGCAGCAGACAGACATCGAGCTGATCCAGCAACACGCCCAAGAGACAAAGTCCAATGTCACCCAGGTCAGGAGACCTGTAGTGTTGAGTGTCGACAGCTCATTCCTTACCTTTGTATGCTGTTCTTACCCCTCAGAGCAATCGCATCCTGGAGCAAGCGCAGAAGATCGGCAAGGGCTATGGCTTCATGATCTTCTGCTTTTATTTGGCGTTCTCCGTTATCTTGCACATGCTGCACTACTTTAACCGCTAAATAAACGCGGGAGCGACGGTACCACGCTCGACGTAGAGCAGTCAAGACCGTTCCTAATGTACCAGAACTTCACTGACGGTAAGCTCAAGTATGATCGGTTGACTAATCTATTGATGCTTCTTTCGTGCTTGGAGGGGTTAAATGGCATCCACAGCCTCCTGACTAAAACCTTCGTAACAGGTAAGTCCGTCGGCATTCAGCAGATCATCGCGGGCTCCCTTCTCCATCAAGTACTCCATGAGGTCGTGGAACCCATACTCGTGGCAGTAGTGTAGCAGCGACTGACCATTCAGGTTCTGGGTGTTGATGTCCGCTCCACGTCGCATACACAGCTTCGCGATGCGCTTGTTGTTGTTCTGACAGGCCACCGACAGCAGCGTGTTCCCCGTGGCGTCTTTGGCGTCGATGCCAGTTGACCAGTCTGGACTGTTGAGGAGCAGTTCGACTTCGTCGTATTTCCCGTGACGACAGAGACTGAAGATCGTATCCAGTTTTTCGCTTTCTTTGACGGCCTGTGAGACAGCATCGCGCTTCTCGACCTGAACAGCTATGGGTTTTGTGGCTGTAGCTGATGCTCCAGGCGCCGGTGGAGCTGTTTCTGCCGCATTCTGGACGAGCTCCGGTCGGAGCATGAGATCGTGGATAAACTGCGTGCCGAAGATCGCACGGCCTGCCGTCCAAGGCGAGTACCCGACTGTCAGCCACTCTTCCAGCGCTCCACGAGGCCGAACGATCCCGACACTTCTGGGCTGGTTCATGTTTTGGATGATGGGCAAGTAGTTGGCCTGCATCTGACAAGTCTTGGTGCTGGTGACTGCAGCGACGAAGTCTTTGGGAAGACAGGCGACTCGTTGGTGCAGAGCGCCACCAAAGCCCTCCACTGCGGTTTGGCTCTCACCGGAGGCATCTACAGGCTTTCCGACCCACGAGTTGCCTTCTCCCGGAGGCGGATGGGTCTCGTATCCCGGTGTTTTCTTTCCTACGTGCGGTCCCGCTCCACTGAGTTCGACGTCGTCTGGAGTGGGAGAGATATCGACGGAGGGTGCGACAGAATACCCACTTCTCGAAGAAAGCAGAGAAGTCCCCACAGAACTGGTCTCCGATCGAGAAGAGCTGGGCTGTTCCTCGTCTTCGTCCAGCTCGTCGAAATCGTGGGTACTCTGGCTTGGTGGCAACTTTCGTGACATCTCTGACGTCGTGGATGGCACCATCGTGGATCGTGTTGGGGAGTTTTGCTGCTGGACGCGCATGCCAAGACCCATGCCAAGCCCGATCCCAAGCTGCAGCATGTCTGCCCCATTTGGAAGAGCCGAGCCTAAAGCTTGCGTGATGCTGTCGATCATCTGCTTGGTGCTGGAATCGAGCTGCGAGACGTCGGAGTCAACGACCTCATTAGCAACTGGAAGTCGGGACTTGGTCGAGCTCGCCGAAGACGCTCTACTGCCGGCAAGACTACTTCGTTGCTTGCGCTTTAAGGAAAGCTGCGGTACCTGGATGCGCGCGAGCTCGCCCTTACTGGAAGACACCGGAGCGGAGGCACTTTCGGCTGTCAGATCGATCACGATGTCGTGTTTCTTGGCACTGGCAGTCACAAGCTTCACGCGGCGCTCTTTCTCCTCGGGAGGCTCCATCTTCTTGGTCATGTACTTGCGCAGATTCTGCTGGGAGTAGCGCGCCGCCCCGCCATCTTTAGCGGCGTCACTATCTCCACCGTTGGCCGAGTTCCCAAGCCCCACGCCAAGCGTAGCGACTTCTCCTTCTCCTGTCGTGATAACTCCGTCGATCTCGCCGTCTTTGCCGCGGAACTTTTCGGTGGGGAGGATGGGACGCGTCCAGAAGGTAGCTCCTGTGTTGCGGTCGTACCAGTACGCCACGCCGTCCTCCGTGACGAACTCATCGTATGGACTGTCTTGCATATAGGCCCAGCTGCGGTACACGACACTGGAGCACAATCCCAGTGCACCATCAGGGTCGGAATTCCTCATAAAGTCGCCCGGTTGCTGTCTGCCCAGAGTCGTGAAGGCCTGGGGCTGGTTCCTGCTGGATTGGCCGATCCACAGCAAGTGGATGAACTCCACTGGCGTGTTTTCACGAGTGGTGGGGACGCAGAACGGGTACGTCCGGTCAACTCGTGTAGTTACCGTGGCGTTGAGAGACGCCACGTTCGGTGCCAGGACGGCGCTGGATGGAGTCACTTGCACGCCCAGAACCTGATCAGACACGGCAAAGGGATCGACGAGCCAGAACGTGCGAAACCCGTTGGCATCTTCTTCTCCGGTTTGCTCGGGCCGATTCTGGGGGAAACGACGGGCTTCTAGTGCCAGCATTTCGGCTCTGGCTGCGTCGTTCGAGCCCTGAGATGTAAGGTGAATGCGAGCTGCCACGACAATGCACGGCGGTCTTCGGACGTTGAGAGCGTGCTCAAGCGCTCGAAACACGTACTCAGGCGTCGTGGCGTCGACGATAAGACAGGCGAACGTTGCCGTGTCATCTCGTGAAGGGGCCGGGGCTACAGCGCGTCGGTCAAAAACCACAAAGTTGCCGAACTGAGCTGGAATGTACGTGGTGATGAGCATGTGAATCAGCAGCTCGGCTGACAAGCCACCTACTGCCAGATTCCCTGGCGCTGGTTTTCGCGAGAAGGTGGCGAACAGCACGACAAGCGGCCGCACATGCTTCGTGCGTCTGGCGTCGGTTGATCCACGCGGTGGACTGCACGCCCCGATCTGAAGATCCGCTTTCTGCAGAGCTGCGATGGCCATCCTAGCAGATAACCTTTCAAGCCAACTGGCGCTATGGCCGGCGTCGATGTGGACGTTAGGCACAGGCAGCGGCAGTCGCTCCAAGAAACTGGGCACTGGCATCGGTACGCAACGTGGTGGAGGCTGTTCGTAGACCCGAGGCTGGTACAGCTTGATGGGCTTGGTGTATTCCGTCACCAGGATCCAGTTGCGAAGTTGAGGCCGAGCAGGATGGATCATAACGACGTCGCGCAACGGAACGCTGTGGTTGCCAGTCCGGTCCTTGGCAGTCACTGGAGCTTTCGGGTGGAACTCACTGACGCTCTCCGAGTACTTGGAGACCCACCGCGTGTTCTGCAAGGTGTTTTTCAGCTTGAACAACGACGGAGGGCGCCTGGTTTCCTTGCCGCCACCAAGCGCTCTGGGCAAACGATCTGTTCGAATCTGCTCAAGGAAGGACCGGAACCAAGAGCGCGTGTGCAGCTTCCGTCGCATCGTCTTGTTCCACGTCGTTAAAAGCTGCTCTAACGCTCGGTAGATGGGGTGTCGGCATTCAACCACGGTCACGTACTGCTTGAGCTTTCGATCGTAGCGCAAGGACGCACGCTGCTTCATGAAGATCTCCTGGATCTCTTCAGCTCGGTACTTTCGACGTAGCTGGTCAAGCTCCCAGTTCGCGCACATGAGTGCACTTTCAGTGGCGCGCACTTTACGCGTCGCGTCTCTCGGGTCTTGGTGGAGATCACAGTGACGTCCATTGCTGGCGCTCCAGCAGTTGAAGCACACCCTCACCGCTTCACGTCGAGCGTGCTCTTTCGACTCTGGATCCGAGTCGTTGGCGTCTTCGTCCTCTTGCTGCGAAGTTTTCTTCTTCGTTGGACTCTTCCGGGATGAATCCTCGTGAAACCCTGGATCGGCCAGGTCTCGAATGTGCGGGGGACGCCCAGCTCGACTGGCTGCTTTGGCCTGGCCTCGTACCCCACCAGTTCGCGTTGGAGACTCCGGGTTAGTCTCGTCGCCTTTGGCGCGAGCTAGAAGAGCTACAAACACTGGTTCCTCTCGTTTGCCCAGCACGATCTCACGGCGACGGCTACCCGGCGTAGGTGGAGCTCCTTGGCCACGGGAAAGCTTCCCAGGGACAGATTTCCGGCGCAGGACGACGTTGGACGCAATGAGCGACGAGATCGAGTCGAACTTGGAGACTTGCAACGCACTTCGAATCACGTCTCGCAGCTTACTGTTCTTGGTGCCGTCAGCTCGGAACAGCGTGTCGTTCGTTTGCCAATCGCTGCTGGCGTCTTCAGTAGCAAGCGGAGCGACTTGGTCGTCCTCACGGTCTTCATAGTCCAGCGGAAGCGAGCGTCTTCGCCCGAACTGGCCGCGTTCGCTGTCTGCATCCTGTTCAACGTCCTGCGTCTGCTCACTGGACAGGCTGCGCTCGGATGGAAGCACCGAGTCGCACTCCCAAGCATTAGGCGACGAGGTGATGCACTCAGGCTGCAACGCTGGAAGACTCCGAGGCGACCGGAGCGACTTCTTTGGCATACTCGCTCCAGACTGTTGATGCTGGTCGCTGGTTGTTGATCGAGCGGATGAACTCGCTGGAGAAAGGGGCGGCAAGGATTCGGACCCACCTGTCCCGGATGACGAGCGGCGCTGCGTGTTGCGGGTCATCGAGCTCGTGACACTACTGCTTGTGCTCAGCACTGGCAATTCGGGAAACGATCGAGCCATGGACGTTCCTGAAGCTGCTGGAGTAAACGCGTGCCCGGCTGGAGGCTCCCATTGACTTAGGCCAGTGGTCGCGTTGTAGTACCAGACCTCGTCACGCTCGACGTCGCGCACTTGATGCCACTGATCAGGCTCGACTTCTTCCGCTGCATTGTTTCCTGACGATGCGGCTGCTTGTTGCCTCTGCTGCCACTTCCGTCGACGACACAGGAATCCTCGGGAATGTGCTTGGATCAACGTGGCGCTCGTCTCGAGCCGATTTTCAAGTGTCTGCTGCCGCTTTCGCTGCTTCTTGCGCACGGCTTGTTCGTCTCGAAAGCGCTCGTCGTTGTGGATCTCTTCCTGTCGATTCCGCTCCCGTTCGAACGCGTTCTTTTGCCACTCGACGCCGTGCTTTGACGGTCTCAAGTCCGGGTAAAACGTGTCCTTCGCTTGGCGAATTCGAGCTTCCTCAGCGTCGAAAGCTGAGGGATCAAAGGGTGTCGTGGGCTCCGACTTGTTGGTGTCTTTTACCGTGTCTTTCGTGTCATCTGGCGCCTCCTCTTCATCGTCGCCATCGTCCAAAACTTCGATCGTGAGTCGCCTTTTGCCTGCTTTCGACGTCTTGAGCTTGGCGCTTTTCTTCGCCGTCTTGGTCGGAGTCTTGACGAGTTTCAAGAGCTCGGCCGTCTCTGCGTGGATCTGCCGGAGACTCTCGTCCCCTTTGAAGACGACGGGGACCCCATCGACCGAGACCTCGTCCACTTGCTTCCTCGTGCGTGACGGAGGCCCGGCATTGCGCTTGGAGAAGAAGGAGCGCATGCTACTGCCGCATACTCGAACGATCCGACCGCTGCGCAATTAGCATCGGACGATGCGATGGTAACGGCTCGAAAAGGACAATACTTGTTCCGACAATCGTCCCATGCTCTAGGCATGCGCTCATAATTTATTGAGTCCTATCTATTCTAACTTTTGTGGATCTTCACAGTCATTTCGAGGTGGCCACCTTCCGAGGATCTCGGAACCCAGAGCAACAGGGAGCCGCCACTCGTTCCAGGCAGACCGAGGAAGCCCGGACGCCACCGATCCAGGTACATGGTCTTGTCCTGCAGCTCCTCGACCGTCGAAGTCCACGTCACACTCTCGCCACGGGCGACTTGAACGGTGTCGAATTTCTTCCCGCCGGAGTGGATGACGACCTTGACGTCCTTGTTGTCCGAGCTCACGAACTCGATCTTCACCACCCCGTCGCCCTTCTTGGCCCACGTGCCTTCACTGCCTTGGAACGCCTCGTCCTTGGTCGTCAGTCCAAGCGCATCAGTGAGAGATCCGTCGTCGACTTCGCCAATGAATTCCGTCGGACCGCACGTAGGCTGCACGAAGTTGTACGTTAGGTACGCGATGCCGGTAGGATCAAGCGCTGAAAGACCAAGGAGCCCAAAGTTGGCAGTCGTGACCCAATAGTCCTCCTTGGTCATGGCCTCGCCCAAGTCGGTGGTCGATTTCTCGATCAGTTGATCGATGATCACTCCGAAAGTCTTCCGCAGCGTATCACGCGTCTGGTACGCGACGTACGGCTTCTTGGTTTTGAGCAGCTCGCCCATACAGTTGTTGGTGACGCTCGGTACGTCCCTCAGCACGATGGACGTCTTGCCTATCGCCGTGCGGATGTCTTCGTTGGTAGTGGACGGATCTGCCTCGCGCATGTCGCCCACCTTGATAATGACGCGGTCGGTGAGTCGCTTGAGCTCGAAGCCGCACTTGGTGCCGGAGTCGATCATGGCCGTGAGGTTCGCCACGGTCTTAGCGTCGAGTTCCCGAGTCGATTTGCCTGCGGTCGTGTTCCTGAAGAACGCCAGGAAGGTGCCGGCCGAGCTCATGATCAAGTTGTGGTTGATCACGAGCTGCTTTACGACGGTTTCAGCGGCGGTGACTACTGCGTCTGCGAAGTACGCGTACCTTGGCACCTTGTAGCCCATACACGCGGTGAGAGCCACGGGTAAATCCACCATGAAGAAATCAGTCTGGAACACTACGGAGAGGAGCTGCTCCGTGGTCCCGTTCGGCGCTATCATCTGCCGTGTCTGGATGAAGCGGGAGATCCCTTCGGCGATGTTGAACACGTTGAAAGCACACATGAGTCCAGCCTTGACGCCCTTGAAGGACTTGTAAATGGCGTTAAACACGCCGGCCGTCGCGATATTCAGCACCACGTAGCCCAAGTTGGAGACCTTGGCCATGACATCCATCACGCAGTCGTTGTTCTGCGGGATGCACTCGGCCAAGCACTGGACCGGATACGAAATCGGGCATTGAGCCCAGCATCGGCGACCGCTGGCGTTGTAACCATCAGGGCAGCCAGCTTGAGAGTTCTGCTTGTGCGACTTGCGGTAACATGCTGTGTCGGCATAGTCTCCGATGGAAGGACCCACCCAGTTCGGAGGCACGACGGACCCGTCGGTATGGATGTGAAACTTGACGTCTGGCAGCTCCGTGTACGAGAAGAAGTCGTCCTTCTTGTCGCCATCTTTGCTTACAGTAGCAGGAAACAAGTGCGTGGCCGGCATGGGGGTGTCACCGTCGAACGAGCCGACCTCCACCGCTGTAGGAGGTGACGCCGTGGTCGATTCCAATGGCGCAGGGGTGTCGTTGTCGGCGCTTGAACCTGACGTACTGAGGTCGACGCTGTAGGTGTCTTCACTACCAGCCGAGTTGTCCACTAGGAAGGCGCACACCTTGGCATCTTGCATGGACAACGCTATCGCGACCAGCAGCAGCAGCGCCAGCCACATCCTCGACATCTTCGAGGGCTGTAGAATTGAGACGCAAATTTCAAAATGAACAGCATCCGGGATGTTGCATCCCCAAATCGCGGGGATTGGTGGGCAGCATCTTGTTGTCCTGGTGTTGCAGGCGCGCTCGCCATTCAGACGACCTCATCGGGCGTCATGCCGCTAGGGCGGATGACGACTTCGAGGTCGCGCTCGGCCAATGGTAATGGTACCGTGGTGCGACCAGAGCAAAGCCAATAATGCTCACGGACAGTGCGAAAACCATATGTATACAACTTCAAAGCATCCAGTTGCTTGCAGCTACTGGGACTCGACCTCTCATATGTTGGACGTTCAAACAGACAAGGCAATGGACCTAGGTCTACGAGTGAAACCGTCCCTACTTGTAGATTAATGCTTGCTACAGCTCATGTTGTACCACGGGGTTGTCGCCATGATATGATGGCACCCTCATCGAAAGCTTGTCGTAGTGCTGACTTTGACTACGACGTCATTTTCATCCAGGGCGGCAGCGACAAGCGCTTTGGCCTGGATGGTTGTCCGCTTTCACGCCGTCGTGGTATTAGGTCGAACAGGGGCGCACTGCGGAGCAGAATCAGAGCTCGATCGAACATGCAGCGTCTCGGCACGCCACATGGGTCGACGGAAGGCTCCGTTCGCACATTGTCCTAAGGTGAGACCTGTCGACTGCAGTGGCTGCACCTCCATCAGTGCTCTGGATGCTAGCCCACCACTCGTTCCAGCCAAGAAACAAGCCAAACTTTACACATTCGCAGCAAAGACGCGATCCCGACTCACTTGTTGCAGCATACGAACAACAAGCGTCTCAACAACTCGGCGGGCGCGAGTCCGTGTTTTACCGGGTCTTTGGATTGGCTCTCGTGGCGTTGAATTGTCACCGCAGCGTTGTGCAGTCTATTAGCAAAAGGTTTAAGGTTATACGTATTGATACGTGCACCATGGCACGCGATGAAGAACAGCCTGCGCGTTATATTTTCTCTCAATAGACTTGGCATACTGTATCTGGCTGGAATCTGTAAATATCTGATTTCATATGATACACTATTATAATACACCATCGGAGTCCGATACTCTCGCTCACTATAGACGTTTCATGGATTCTCGCTGCTGCATAATCTTCTGATGTGCACCTTTATGGCTCTTTTAAGAGACATCGAGGTGCACATCAGAAGATTATGCAGTACAGAGGCCCGCTCAAGCAACATTCGTTCAACAAGAATCGGGTAGAACACATAAGCTATGTACAACACACCAAATTAAGGGTAACTTGGTGTATAAGCAACGTATTTTCCCAGTACCTGGTACTGTTGGGAACCCAAACCTACAAACATATATTTATCATTCAGGCTTGAAAAAGCAGCTACATGTAGCAGTTGCACATACAGCTGTTTGTGAATCTGCCAAACCTCCCGGTCCTTGAAATACGGTTAAGCTTATTGACATTTCACCTCAGCATCGAACAATTCAACCGCGGCTATACCAGTCCAATCACTTTAAAGCCGTTGTACAAAATGGCAATACATATCCCAACAACTGGGTAGACTTTTTCTGGGGTCGTATTCTGGTTGGGTCGGGTGTTTGGGTCGGGGTTCTGGACGGTTAGATGCTGACTCCGCCAATTTCGCTTCGCTCATGGCGGGCAAGGCGTCGGTATGAAGATATTAACTCCTTGTTAAGGCAACTACTCCGGCCCACGCGCCGACCATTGCAGACCTCCGCTTCGCTATGGTTGCAAACGGTCTCTCTGAGGCCTCCTTGCACATCGTAAAAACACTTGAGGATTGAATGGAAAACCCCGACCCGACCAGAATACGACCCGAGAAAAAATCTACGCAACAACTGCATGCAACTGATCATTGAATCTAGTCAAGGAACCGCGTACAAGACCCGAGAAGCTCCACGAAAGACGTTCGATGTCGTTCTCAACGACCTCATTAAGTCGGGGAAGAGCGACAAGCCTTTCCACAGTCGACTCACGTTGCTGCTGTCGTACAGCTGTTGTACATCCAGACGATCTGCAGTTCATGGGCGAGATCGACAACGGCACGGAGGCTGCTACCCTTGGGTTAAACGCCCTCGAGAACGCGTTCAGAGGAAGCTCAAGCTCGTGGACCAAGGAAAGTGACGGTGTAGTCTTCATCAACTTTACGAGTACGGTATATCATGTCTCGTGGCGACAAAATGGACGTCGAAGCTGGAGAAACTGCAGTGAAAGTCGACGATCGACACGCTAGGCGGCAAAACCTTGTACCTTGACCGCTGGCGTCCCGGTTTCCTCGGTCTTCCCGTGGATCGCTGGTGCTTCGGGCAGCTCGGGGAGGCCAACTCGAACTTGAGGCTAAGCTCAATGTTAATTAGTTTAGAAAGCCGTGATTTACACCGCCGGTGGCTGAAGGAGCATGGCAATGACCGTGATGTTGTCATTCGAGTAGCGACGAATGCCTTCTTGAGCGAGTTCGTGCGCTGCACGCTGCAGATCTGCATGCAACTCGACGCGTTCACGAAAGATATCTACAGCCTCTTCGCTCGTTAGGACGTCCCAAAGTCCATCGCAAGCCAAGAGCAGGAAGTAATCTTCATTCGGATTCAGCTCCACGTTGCATACGTCTGGCTTTGCAGTTAAGAGAGGAGGAACTTTCTCGTTCTCTCGGAATGCTCGACCAAAACCTGAAGATCCACTGCCTGTCGCTCCATGCTGTGGGTCCAACAACCCTTTAAACTCGACGTCTCCGAACGCTCGAGTGATGGCCATCACGCCATTGACCCGGTTGTTCACTACGCGACCACCAAGTTGAATGACTCGTTGACGCTCCGTCTCCACCGTGAGGCGATGATCTTGTGTGAGATCAACTGTGCGACCGTCACGTTTCCCCAGCACAAGACGACAGTCGCCCACGTGAGCGATCGTAAGAAGGATCTTCCCATTAGCTGCTAGCCGCAGCACTAGACTCGTGGCAGTCGATCCACTGAGATCGTCTTTGTGAAGCAAGTAGTCACACACCGACGAATCCAGAGACTCAAAGCAGTCCTGCAAGCTCTTGAAAGCAAGCGACGGCGCTTCTTGCGAGCGGAAGATCCACGTGTGAAGCTGATCGTGTAGGATGTTAGCGCACTCTTCGCCGCCGTGGCCGTCATAGATCCCAACATACGCGGTCTCGGTCGCCCAAGGAGCTTCGCTGCTGTCCAGAACAGCCGCGACCGAAGGAAGCACCACCCAGCGGTCTTCCTGTGTGTTGCGTCGCCCTTCCAACGACGACACACCGAATCGTACAGCAAGCGCAGGACTTTCACCGTAGAAGCGCTGGTCGTCATTGCCTCCTAAGCTCGGGTAGGAGGAAGCCCCTCTGCCAACAGAAGCCGTACTTGAAGACTTCGGGTTGAAACAGTGGCTACCAATCTCTCCTCTGCTGATAAATAGAGACGGCGGCTCAATCGACGCCTTTGTTAGCGGCGGCATGGACAGCGTTGAAAGCAGCAATTCGTCAAGAAGCTGGGGTGACTGGGACACCGCCAGCTCATCGTCATCATCCGACAAGGCGTCGTCGTCGTCGAGCGTGTCGTTTACGCTGTTGATATGGGCAGCTCCGTCTTGGCTGAAATGGTCTGCTGGAGTCGCTTCTAGTGCGTTCTTGTTGCTCGCTTTCTTGCGTGAGAAGAGCTGCGACCGGTAGTCGATCTCTTCGTTGGACAGAACTCTGCGATCGTTCTCGGATTCCGACATGATAGCGAAGACTTTGCTGGCTCTGGCCGCGTTCGTGGCGGTCACGGCTTTAGGAGATTGGGCGAACACGCTGTCCCAGTCCGACGGCTTGACTTGAGCGACAGTTCCTGAATGCTCCTTGGCTGCGAGGCTCTCTCGCGCGCGTTTCAATCTCTTGAGCATCTGCTTTCGGATATTCACAACGATGGCGAGGTGGTTGGCGCCTACCGCATGTTCGATCTCGTCTTTCGAGACCGAGATCGGTTGAGAAGGACGATAAAGCGCGTCGAGCGCCAAGCCATGCTTCTCGTTCTTCGTAACCCAAGGATGAACCATGACATCCAGCAATGTTAAGCGCTTTTGAGGCACTTTCGTCAGCATTCCAGTGAGCAAGTGCGCGAGTAGCGGGTCGATCGTGGACGGGAACACAAGAGGGTCGCTCTGAATCTTCTCAAACATCTGCATGGCGCTCTTGGCTACGAACGGCGGGTTGCCGAACTTGAGCATAAAGACCGTGGCCCCCAGCGCCCAGACATCGGCCAGCTGGCCGGAATATTCCTCTCCCGAGCACATTTCCGGCGACATGAAGGCAGGAGTACCGGCGACGTCCGCGATCTTCTGTTTGCTACCGTACAGCGACTGTGAGATGCCGAAGTCCGCGATCTTGACCACGTCTTTCTCGCCAACGAGGAGGTTTTGCGGCTTGATGTCGCCGTGCACGATCTTCTGCTCGTGAAGATAAGCCAAGCCGAGAATGACCTGAAGAAAGACGCTGTGTAAGTCTCGATCTCGCAGGTTCTCCAGCATCCCTTGAGGGTGCTTTTTCTTCTGGAATGAGAGCATGTCGCCGTGTTTCATGTACTCCAACACAAGGAAAAGCTGGTTCATCTTCGGGTCGTCCATGACTTCATACAAGCGCAGGACATTCGGGTGGTTGAGCTTCTTCATGATGGCGATCTCGCGCTTGATGTCGTCCAGCTTGCTCTGCTTCCCGAGCTTGTCCTTCTTCATCACGTCGCGGCTGATGAACTTCATGGCGAACAGCTTACCCGACAGTTTCTCCTTACACAACTTCACTTCCGCGTAGCCTCCCGTGCCCAGCGTCTCCAGGATGATGTAGTTGTTGATCATCGTCCGCGAGTTGAGCCAGTCGCCGAACTTGGGCACTGGATGCGGCAGGTTGTGTTGCGGGAGCTCCGCTTTCTTCTTCTTCACCACTTTTGTGTCGCGAATGGCTGCAGCAGCCGGGGAGCTGCCTGGAGAAGGGGCAGCTTTGCTTGGCGATTGATCGCCAGCCATGACGAGAGGGACAACCGCCGGCGCCACGTTGCTGACGATCCCGGAGCGGTAGGACGACTGCTTGATCGGAGACGTCGGCCCAACGACCAGGTGTAAGTTCCCTCCAGCACTCCTGGTTGGAGACATATTACCCTGACGATATGAAGGCGGCTGTGGTGTTCGACCTGGAGGAAGTGGGGTTGGAGGCCCTCCGCCTGGAGACCCATTGCTCGCGGGAGGAACGATTGAGAGACCGTAGAGGTGACGCGAGCTGGGACGCGCTGAAGGCGATTGAGCTGTTGGGCTGCCTTGGAAAGCTTCAGGTTGAGGAATTGTAGGGTTTACAGAGCGGCTTGGTGGAGACGGAGTCGGTGACGACTCGACAGGAGGATCCAGCCAGTCGTGAACGCAGTCGTCCGATTCGCCGGCGTCTTCATCGTCGCCATCGCTGCCTTCGCTGTCGGATTCGACAGTCTCGATGTCGTCGCTCAATTCCAACGCTGGCCGGAACTTTGGCTGGAAATCGGACGATCTTCGCGGTGCTGCTGAGGATGCAGCAGCAGCAACCGCTGGGGTTTGCACTGACGCATTACGACTGTCGTTTGCTCTGCTAGCTGATACCGTCGACACGGGGGCAGCGATGACGACACTCGCTTTATCACTCAGGTCCCAATCCTCCACTGCTTCATCGTCGTCGTCGATATCCTCATCGTCTTCTTCAGCGTCGCTGCTACTGCTTTCGACCTTCTGCCCCACATCAACTCGAGCGTTTGGCTCGATTTTCTCCGGCGAAGGCACGACGGGAAATGACTGTCGTGGGCCCCCGTGCGTCATCCTTCGGTCTTCAGCGTGCACAGGCTGCCCTCGTCCTCGGGTAACGGGTAACGATCCACGTGGAATTGGGGCAACGGAGCCTTGCAAAGCTCGATATCCGGCTGGAATTGGTCCTCCACGGCCTCGTGTTGGTGGAACTGACACCCAACCGGGTCCTCTTGCGACCTGAGGCTGCTGCAAAGGGACTAGTACAGCGGTCGCTCCTGGGCGAGACGGCGTTGGAGCTGCACTCTGTACACCACCACCGTTCTGACCTGATGGCTTGGCATGCGGGGGCTGGTTCAGTTCGTTGATAGGGTGCTGCGAAGCGACCTGACCCGAGCTTCCACGCATTGAATACGACACGTCTGGTAACATGGAGATCCCTACGGCATCTTCTGGCTGCTGGTCGCCTAGGATGGCGGGATGTGTGCGCGACTTTGTCGGACTGGCGTTGGTAACATCAAAATCCGCCGAGCTGCTCCGATCTGGCTGAACTTGGCCATTTCTAGATTCATGATGGACAAGTTCTTCTTCTGCTTCGACCACGGCCGCCTCCAGTCCCAACTGTAGCAGCGCCGGTGGTTGACTTGGTTCGGCTCTCGCGGAAGTGCTGCTTTCGTTGAGGGGTGTTTGTCTAGGAGGGTCAGAAGACGGAGGCAGAGGTTTGCTGGCCGTGCAACCCATTCGTGTCGCCTATCAAGCCCGGTTTCTCTTCGTGGCCATCACTCTGTCGAGAACCTCGACTACCTCCCAAGCGGACGTGAGTGACCCGAAAACTATTGTAGGCTGTTTCAACGGTAGCACCAGGAATAAGTTGACCCATTCATGAGAACATCGTTTTACCAG
Source organism: Phytophthora pinifolia (assembly GCA_000500225.2). Classification (NCBI taxonomy): domain Eukaryota; phylum Oomycota; class Peronosporomycetes; order Peronosporales; family Peronosporaceae; genus Phytophthora; species Phytophthora pinifolia. The sequence goes on from KV732909.1 coordinate 26,811, forward strand.
CAACTACGACGGACTGCACGAAAAATGTCTCAACATCGATGCTCTGTAGGTAGATTTTTTTTGTGGTCATATACGGAACGGATCAGAGTTTGGAACGGACAAACTCACTTTCGCTCTGATCA
>KV732910.1:846-18841 GCA_000500225.2 Phytophthora pinifolia
CGAATAGAACGCGCTTTTGAGAGCGAAGGGCGTTGTATAAAAATACAACGCGGCGTTCTATTCAGTATTATACGTTAGTGCCGTAAAATACCGCGATCTTCCGCAGTATGCTCTATATTCTAATACCGGTATGTACCGTCGATAACCGGTTGCGTGGCAGTTCTAATACCGGTATGTGCCAGGCTTGTGGACGGCGGCGGATGAGCGGAAGTTCTGCGGCGACTGGATTAGATTTTGACAGCATCTCTGACCTGCTACATGTTGCGAATTACCGATCCGGGACGCTGTCGAAAGCTCAAGTCGATGTATAAACATTGTGATTGCGTCGAATCGACATCCACCGATTTGCGACTTTGTATTTCAGTTGCCCTCCGATCATCAGGAAGTTGTCGACTCCTTCAGCTTAAATTTCGATGGCGGAGGCTGTCACACAAATGCCTAGCGCTGTGGCGAGGAGTCGTTGTCGAGACGTGAATAGGTGGAGCGAGGAATAGGGTGAGGAGGCGAGGAGGCCGCTAGCGGCCCCTGTTGTGGAGGACACTTGGTTGTTTGGTAGTAAAAGGAAAAGTGAATTGAAGCGAGGAAGGCTCTTACGGTTCTTGGGCTAGCTGTTGCCAACGGACGGCTCACAGCCTTCTACCAACTATCCAGTAGCATGTATCCTAAAGCCTATCTGTTCCTATCTTATGATTTGGCTATCTACGAATGATTTCCCTACAAACGTCCGCGTCGGTTTGATTAGTGCGTAACATAATCACTTGTTCGAGAACCTTCTCGATGTTCAGCCAATGAGACCTTCTCAATGTCCTAGGCTGACGGCGTAAACGGAACAGGCGTATTGCTCAAACTTAGTTGTACGTGGGTACACATATAAAACTGCAGCTTGCACTTCACTGCTGACGGATTGCCTCAGCACTCCGTCACATTACCTCCCTTCGAGAAAGCACCTCCTTTAGAAAGGGTTCTCGCTATGCTTGGACTCCCAAAAGAGGTCGATGAGACCAGGGATCTGCTTTAGGTTCCCATGTGGCCTCGTGCCTAGCCACCAAATTTTGTATTGCGATTTACCCTTGTAATTGCGGTAGTTGATCACGGCTTCGACCTGTTACATCGGCTAATACACCTTATTTACCTTTGCCTGCGATTTGGATCCTTGCGGTACGGCTTCAACAGTGACCTATAGAAAACTGAATGCAACTTTAGGTTCTTCGATGATCCCAACTCATACGAGACCTGAGATACCTTATTCCGGACCGGGAAATGTCCAATGAACATTGGAGCTAGTTTCTTCGTCTGTGCGTACGCCTTGTGGCGGATATCCAAATTTAGTAGCACCATATCGTCAATTTCGAAGTCTTGGACAAGTCTGTTCCTGTCGTAGTAATGCTTCATGCGCTCCTGTGCTTCAGTCATACGGTCTTGTGCGACCTTGAGGAAGTTCTTGTCGGAGTAAGAACTCTTTTGCTGCTTTCTCCAACTTCTTAAACTCCGGATCAGACGATTCATCGCCGGGCATGTATGGAATAGACCCAAGATCCGCTTCAAATGTTAACATGCCAATCGTGACATGTCAGCGCCTATTATAGGCATTAACCCTTTCGCGAACAAAGGGCGAACAAAGGGGTAAAATGCCCCTTTTCGCCTGGTCACGGTACTACGCCCCAGTGTAAATATTACAGTATCAATTGCAAAATTTGACCGATTGTTTTTGAAAAGGGGAAAATGCCCCTTTCCGCATGCCCACTATTTATTAGAATATTCATCATAATGCATATTGCATCCAATCACAGTCGCCTTTTTTTAAATATGGTTACGTAAATATATTTACAAAGTTTGGGCTCTTGATTTACAACAGAAAACGATGGAGGCAACCGCATCAAAACCGCGTGGGTACCGTGCTAGTGACTGAGAGCCGAGCTTTTTTATTCATGTGGGCTTGTGGCTCACTGGTAACGCCGCTAGCTGAGATGAGTAAGTTCGACGACGCTCGCAATGCAACCCGTGTAAATCATTTGAATATTGTATACGTTTGGAATATATAAAAATGAATTGCCAGTACAATGTGATCAAATATTTTTGGCAGGGAAGCTTGCGATGTATGCTGACCATCCTGTTAATCTTGATATTCTACGATATGACAACAACCCAGCTTTTCTTCAGCAGACGATAGCACCACCACTTCAATTGACTTCGAAGCTGCCTTGTCTTCTACATCAACAACCTCTTCCTCGGCCTGTCGCGCGGCCTCCGCGAGTGCTGCTTCCCGCTCCTTCTCGGATTTGGCAGCTTTTCCCGCTTCTTGCTCTTGCCTGACATGCAAACGTTGACGCTCCAGCTAGCCCTTCTCCTCGGGCTCGCGCCGATTCCGCGCTTTCTTGACCGCGACGCGAGCCTCCAGTCGCGCCTTCTGCACTGCTACTTCGGCGCTGTACGTCTCGCGCAGCTCTCGCATGTTGGTGTCGAACTCTCGCTCCATCTTGGCCGCCATCTCGGTCGTCTGCTTCTGTAACTGCAAGACATGCGCTCATGTTGGCCGACATGATCATACTGGAGACTTTGCTCTTGGGATACCCTCCCCCCCCGACACGATGCTACACACACAATGTTAAGAACATGATCTCTTGTCCACTCCAAGCCAAAACAAAGCGGTCACTGCGGATGCCCCTCCTGTAGACGTAACCTGGTCGTTCGAGATGGAGGGCCAGTCGCTCGTCTCGTCGGGGTACCCTTCCTGCCATCCGCCCCCCCCATCCCCGCCCCGCCACGCTCAGCATCTTTACGTACGCTTTGCCCGCGCTTCTCAAATGGTAGGGGAGGGAGATTTTTTGCGGCGTCTTTTATCAGATATTATATATATTGAAGACATTAAAAAAGAAGATACATCCCATTTGGTTGGTAGAAATACTGAAAGGGGGCAAAATGCTCCCGTTCAGTGACCGTTTTAATATGATATTCTGGAAATGACGCCAACGGGGGCAAAATGCCCCCGTTGGCATCATTTCCAGAATATCACATTAAAACGGCCGCGAAAGGGATATGCAAAATCTACCAAATGAAGAAACTCATCCCACTGGGTTGATCACTACACGGAGATAATCTCCGATAAAACGTTTTGTACGTTCCGTTTGCCCACCCGTCTGAGGGCGAAAACCCGATGACAGAGTATGCTGCGTTCTCATTGCAGCAATGACAGCCTGCCAAAACTTGGACCCAAATTTGGAGTCACGATCGTGTTCGGAAGGCCATGCTCTTTTACATAACTCTTCATGAAAACATGCGCAATATCCTGTTGTCTGCGTTGCAATAAACTTTGCGCGCTGGGTCAATCGATCCACGATGACCATGATAGCATTATGGCGATAGGTAGAGACACCACGAAATCCATCGAAATGTCGACCCATCTACATCGTGATATATCCGGCGGTTGAAGTAATCCTGGCGGTTTTATCTGTTTTGCCTTGTTGCTCTGACACATTTCACAAGTGTTCACATAGCGCTGGATATACTTCATCATCTTCGGCCAATAGTACCTTTCTCGTACTGCGATATAGGTCTTGTAATACCCTGGGTGGCCTGCCGTGACTGTATCGTGGTTCTCACAAATGACTCGATTCTTCAGATCTTCGTCATCTGGAATGTATAGTCTAGGACTCTCGTCTTCGCGCGTCTGATAATACAGCACGCCATTAAGTGAGTAATGCGGAATCTTGTCTCCTTGCTTAAGCTTCTTGACAAGTCCCTGCAAATACTTGTTCTACGAGTACATCTTCACTGCGGATTGGGCCATGGTCATGTTGTTCTCAACCATGGTTGCCACAACTTCACGCGTCGAGGAGTTCCTTCAAGCTCACTTGTGCAGCCTTGTGCTCGAACTCTGGGTTTCTCGCCGTCAAATCTGCGACTACATTTGCCTCCCCTGGTATCCACTTGAACAAAGGCTGAAACTCCGCAAGTTCGTTGAACCATCGCGCAATGCGTCGATTCGTTGTCGTCTGCGTGAGAATCATCTCAATACGCTTGCCATCGGTTTCTACCAGGAAGGGTTTGTCGAGAAGATACACGCGCCATGTCTTTAGCGCATGAATTATTGCGAGTATTTCCTGTTCGCGAACTGGGTAGTTCAGCTCTGCTGGTTTCATCTTTCGGCCTGTATAGCCTATTGGATGTTCCAATCCTCCCTCCTTTTGAAATAGTACTCCCCCAATTGCGAAATTTGAGGCGTTGTAGAACTGTCGAGAGGTTACAGACTGTAAAATGCCGAAGTAAAAGCGAGCGTTATGTTCGTTCTAGCGGCTTGCTTTCTTTTACGCAAGCAAGTTGAACTACCTCCGACGCAAACCAACCGACACAATGAGCGACAGTCTGTCACATCTTTAGTTGGTGTGGATGATCAATCCACACAGGCTGCGCTTGCTTGAAAGTTCGGTGCGGTTGAGTGCTTTGGTGATCAGATCGGCTGGATTGCTTTGCGTCGGCAGGTACGCTAGGGTCATGCCTCCGTTTTTTTTTTCACACGTCTTTCAGCGCATGGAGCCGAATGTCAGCGGCCTTCTAAGCTCCTGAACTGCCTTCTTTCTGGATGCGTTTTATCATGTCGATGAGCATCGTGAATTGCAGCTTCGTCCGCACGCCTTCGAGTAGTTCATCAACGACCAGTTTGACCCAGTCCGCCTGCTGTACCCGGTGCTGGACTGCGCCACAACTGTCTGCTTCATCGAGCCCCAGGCAATTGGTGCGCCGAAGAGAAACAAACGGTCCTCCAAGTCGTTGGTCCAGTCCGCATCAGTTGCCAAAACCAGAGGCCCTCGCTGAGTCTTGGCTTCAACTGGAGCTTGAGCGTCTTGCTTTCGGAGATGTACCGCATCAAAAATTTGGCTGGGTCCCATGCTGCTTTGCGGGTCTGTGCGCAGTGCCTGGTGAGCTGTTTGACAATGAAAGCGGTGTCCGGCCTAGTGACGCGGGACAGGTAGAGAAGCCCGCCAACGGCCTGTCGATTCGGAACCCTGGCCATCATCTATACTTGGCGCTAGTGTTAAAGTGTCCAGCCTGGTGGTTGGGCAAACATGATCTATAGCGAACCGATGAAGCGATTCATCCATGTAAGCACTTTGAGACAACAGGATCCCGCCGGCCCGGGGCCGCTCGATGTGCATGCCCAAAAATTGAGAAGGGGTCCCCATGTTCTTGACTTGGAATTTCGCGAAGAGCGCGCTCATGAGCGCCCGCACCGGCCCAAGTTTCTGATGTGCAACTAGTAGATCATCCACATATAGTCAGGCCAGCAATAGGCCCCCATCTCCGTGTTTGAAATAGAGGCACGCGTCCCCGACGGTGGGTTGCAGGCCATACTCGCGCAGGAAAATGTCGATTTGCCGATTCCATTCTCGACCAGCCTGCTTCAACCCTTAGAGGGTCTCCACACCTTCTGCTCCAGCCCTGGTTCCTCGAAGCCACGAATTTGCCGGACGTAGATGACTTCTTTGACTCCCGCTTTCAAGCAGCTGGGACATCCCCTGGCTGACTTCCATGTGAAATGCCGCAACCATGACGAGGAAATTCAAGCGCATACCAAATCAGCGACTGGTGAACACGTCTCCATATAGTCTAGCAGATACACCTGCCAATCACATCGAGCACAAATTCGTGCCTTAAATTGTGTGATTGCCCCGTCGGGGCCCGTCTTGAGTCGGAATGCTCCAGTACGTTTGCGCCAAAAGGAATCGCCACAAGCTCGAAAATGTCGTTGTCCTTGAGTGCTTGTATCTCACGTTCGTTTACACTCGGGTCATTGCGGAGAGCGCCTTGCTTCCGGCACGGTAAGTGGTTCGCGTATGACGGCCGAAAGGCACATAAACGCCGGAGTCAGCGCGACAACCGAAATGCGCTCCGATCGACGTTGCTGAGTCATGTCTGCGGCGCCGTTGAAAGCCTCCACGCCTTCCGACATCTCGCAGTACTTCTCCCGCACGCGCTGTTCGCTGCAGCTCCGTCAGACCGGGGCAAGGCGCCTTCCTCGTCTGGCGGAGAGAGATCAGTGTCGGCGAGCTCAAGTTCTTGATGCAGCATCGTGGCGAGGGGCGTAACATCCGTGGTCTCTTTTAATCACCGCCCCGATGCCGTGGGCACATAGCCTTGGTATCAGCGAACCGCCTCAGAGAAACCGACGAAATCTCCGATGGTGCCCCGACCGTAAAACCGAATTGTTTCTTGCGAATCTGGTCAGGAATCCGCATCACGAGAGCCTGCCCAAAAACAAGGAGATGCTTCAGGTCGGGCTTGACGCCGAAGATACGTTCGTTTGGCGTGACGCGCGAACGTTTTGCCGGTACTCTGTTTCGAATGTAGGCAGCATACTGAAGAGCTTCTTCCCAGAGATAGTGAGGCAAGCAGGACTTAGCAGCAGCCATTTCCGTCACAGTACGAATCATGCGCTCAGCGACGCCGTTCTGAGAGCTGCGGTATCGCGCCGCGTGCTGATGCCGGAGACCTTCCTCGCTAGCCAACTGACTGAAGTCTTCGTTGAGGAACTCGGTTCCCCCGTCGGTTCGAATGACCCGGAGCTCCCTTGATGCCACGCTTGCGTGTCGCTCGAGGAATCTGAGAAAATCACCCGGTTGCTTCGCTATTGTGTTTCATCGCGTAAATTTTGACGTAGCCACGCCACACAGAAACCATGAGTATATGTTACCGCGATAGGAAGCGTGCACGGGACCGCTCAGATACATGTGCGAACGGAGTCCGCCACGGCATCGCTGCTTGTTCGGGACCGCGGCGCGGGGGCCCGCGAGACTTTCGCGATAGCGCCCGCGCGGCAAGATAGCGAGGCTGAGCTGCTGATCAGATTGATTCCTCGAACGGCGCCACCGGAGGCCAGCCGGCGACATGCGCTTGCATTGAGATGACCCAAGCGGCGGTGTCACGTGTCGAGGCTGCGAGGTGCATACGTGCCCACGAGACCCTGCTCGTGTATCAGCAGGTGCAGATGCCGATTGGTTCTGACTTGGTAGACACCCGTGTTTTCGATATCTTGTAGAACGACGTGGCGAGCCTTCCCACGAGTAATCTGCCACTCAGTGTGAGCGAAGCGGACTGTGTATCCGGAATGGACCAACTGCGACACAAATAGCAGCGTGACAGCTGAGACCAGGCACATAGTGCACATTTGCAATGTTGACATGCTGCTCACTCGCGGAACCATCGCTTCGGGTAATGAACGCGTGAACCTTGAGAGTACCGACGACAGCGACGGTAACCACGCGCCCGTCGGCCACCGACACTCGGATAGGGTTGGCCAGCGGACGGATACTCTTCAGGAAATGTTTTTGGCCAGTCAGGTGAATTGAAGCGCCCGTATCCAGTAACACGGCATTCGACCCGACGCCAGTCATTCATTCGCTGTCTTCTTCGACTGCCGCTGTGACGGTAGCGTTAGCAGCCACCCGAGATGCCCTCGATTTCATAGGCGGTTCTGGGCAAGTAGAAGCGATGTGGACGAAACCGTTTCAGTTGTAGCAGCGCGTCCGTGGTCCAAGGTATCCACGATGCGGCTGCTGCTGCTTTCTTTGTGCTGACGCCATCATACCAGCTTCCGCTTTAACGGTTTCCTTTGCGCGACTGTGCAGTTTACCGTCGATCCGTCGGTTGGCGCTGTAAGCCGTCGCTGTCGACGAGATCGGCGAGCTGCTGCACAGCAAGGTGAATTTGCTGAGCTGGATCTTGTCCAGGGAGCGCGGCCAGTGACACCTTGAGCAGCTTGGAGTGCTTCGGGTAGGCGTGATGCACGAACGTATGAAGGTCTTGGCTCGCATTTCCGCGATATTCGATGCCTCCAGGCAAAGAATCAGCCATATTCAGGAGACGATAAGCGAATTTGCGGTATGTCTCGCTGGGTCGTTTGCGTTCTTCAATCAGTAGGCGCATCAGCTCTTGCTCGGAAAGCGGGTTTTGAACTCATCAATCACGGGGCGGCGGGGTTGGAAGCACGGTAATTACTGAACCACTCGCGGGTGTCGCCAGTCAGCGAAGATTCGAACACGACTTTGCTCTGGAGCTTTGACTACCGCCGGTTCCCCATAATTTGAGCCTGGAGCAGCTGTTTGGAAAACTCGCGCCACCACCCTCGAGCCCCACAGCCGAGCTCCTCAGCCCGAACACGGCCTGGAACAGCTCAACAGTCATGTTCTTGCCGTCAGCCCTCCCTCCTCGCTTGAGCGCACGGACTGCCGATTCGACGTCCTCGTCTTCCTCTTCATCGGACTCGCGAGTTGTTTCTGCGACATGTCGTACTCGCCTCTGGGGAGGCTCGACGTGGTCGTTTTGACCGTGCTGCCGCCCTCATCAGAACTGTTCCCATCATCGTCATCGACAGGGGCATCCGGATCTTCGTCGTCGGGATCGTTGTTGTTGCCCCCGTCAGGAGCAGTGACGGAAGGTCGACCCGCGTTGGCCACGCTGGCCCTGGCGTGCGGCGTGCGGCTATGTGGGGGGGGTCGGTGGAAGGGGCGCAAACAACTGCAATCCTGCTAGGAAGCGAAGGGGGATCATCGTTGCCGACAGATTGTTGGTCTTGGGTCGCGGTAGTTGCTGCTGTAGCTGCTAGATCTGTCTCTCCAGCACGGCGACAGCTGTCTTGTTCACTTGCGGTCTCTGATCGTTCGATCGCACACTGGTCTTGCTTCGCTTTGCCTTACCAGTTGCGTGAGATGCTGTCTTGCGCTTATTGTGCTTTGGCGTTGACGAAGGGGCCTTCCGTGGTTCACGCGGATCGGCGTGTCTATCGAAGGCGTGACGAGCGCGTATGTCGGGGATGTTTCCAGACGAGCTAAGAGGCGGGGGTGTGTGCGAGTACCCATCATGTTCGTTCAAGTAGAGCGAGCTGCGGATGTTAACCTGTAGAACTGTCGAGAGGTTACAGACTGTAAGATGCCAAAGAAAAAGTGAGCTTTATGCTCGTTCTAGCGGCTTGCTTTCTTTTACGCAAGCAAGTTGAACTACCTCCGATGCAAACCAACCGACTCAATGAGCGACAGTCTGTCACCAGCGCCAGCAGGCGTCCATTCGAATACCTAAAGGTTTGGAGAAATCAGGAAGACTGAGAACCGGAGGTGATGACAAACGTTTCTTTAGCTCATTAAAACAGTGTACTTGGTTCTCATCGAGTTCAATAGTACCTCGAGAACGTTTTCCCTTGATATATTCATGCAAAGGACCGGCAAACTGCGCAAAGTCTTTGCAGAATCTCGACACATAGACCGTAGTCCCGAGGAAGCTCTCCATCAGCTTCTTTGTCTTGAGGACTGGCCACTCGGTGATAATCTTTACCTTGTCTGGGTCCATTCGAACGCCCATGTGTCCGACAAAGTCGCCTAAGCATGGAATCTCGTCCACACAAAACTGGCACTTGGACAGCTTGGTATAGAGGTTCTGCTGTTGAGCACACGGTCGAAAGCTGCCACGTGGTCTGCGACATCTTCACTTTGCGTGAATACATAGATGTCGTTCTCGTCACGTCCATTAAGTCTAGAAAAACTTTCTGCAAAAGCCGGTTAAACGTACCCAGACTTTCGCTAAGTCCCATGGGAGTCACTAGATACTCGAACAGATCATCTGGGGTCGAAAAAGCGGTGAACAGAATATCGGATTCACGCAATTTAACCTGATAGTAACCCCATAGTAGGTCCATGCACGAAAACCAATGACTTCCTGACATTGCGCAAAGGTGTCTTCCTTGAGCGGCATCCGTATTGCCGGCAAGATCGTCGCTAGATTTAGCTGACGATACTCCAATCCACAGGCTTCTTGACAGAAAATCTTGGCGCCGAATAGGCAGACGTACTTTTTCGAAAATGCCTATCTTTGGTCCATTCTTGGATTGTCTTGCGCTGTTCCGGACTCTGGCGCCATATACAGGCTTGGTGCCAGGCTTGAGCAAATCTCGTGTTCAATTCCCTCCCGTATCGGAGGTGTCTCGCTAGGAAGATCCGTGCGAAAATCGGTATCCGCATACTCGCGTAGCGTCTCATACGCAGGATTGTCCTTTAGAGCTTCCCATCCTTGGTTCTTGAAGCGCTCGGCCTTCTCGGAATCGTGCGGATTGATGACAAAGACAGCTTCAATGTCGTTGTCGTGACGCAACATTCTCATAAGCTGCTGAGAAGAAATGGGTTGCGTCTGGCCATGTTGTCCGTGGTGGCCATGCTGCCGATATTAATCGACGATCTCGCGTCTCTCTCAATTCTGGCGCGACGCTGTCCTGCAACCCACCGGGCTGGACGAGTCTTCGGCAGTCTTATCTTCACAGTCTGCGTGTTATCCCCCTCGATGAGAGATTCTATATGTCCAGTACTCCAGTTTATATCCGGGTTCTGCTCTCGCAGCCACATCATGCCCAAAATGACGTGCTTTCCTTCAGGGACAGGCATGGCTTGGAATGTTCCCATCTTCACGGAAACCCTGGCAGCTGCAGAGACATCTCTACAGTCTTGCGTGGACGATGCACTACTTGATCGTATCTCTGAAAGAAGAAACGCTTCTCCAACTCGCTGATAGCTACGACAGCAAGTCTTGAAACTTGGAGATATGCCCAGGATTGGTTTGAGACGAAACATCCTCGCGGAGATCGTATTCGAAGTCTTCAGTCTGAACCGAGTGCGAAGTCGTCCCTTGAAGAGCGACCATGCGGGCTGTACGTTCCTACCCTCACACGCTGCGCTAAACGCACGACACTATCTTGCCCAAGTTGCTGGAGATCACCGTAGCAAAATCTGACGAATCTTCCTCCTTCAAATCGTGTCTGCTTGCGTAGTACTGCTCGGTGGCGAAGATCCATAGCTCAATATCTTTGCCGTATTTGCCTTCATACATAGGCGGATCCTTCTTTTCTGTTCACCCCTGGGCGCAACTAGATATTCGGATCTTACGTTGGTATGCTGCATCTGTGTCTGCAGCTGGTTTTCATGCTGGGCCGGGTATGAATGTTGCTGCTGCGTCAAATAGACTAGCAGCTGTTGCATCGACATCGTGTCTGGTCCCGTATTTGCTTGTCCCGAAGACGTATCTGTAGCCTGCGGTTGGCCCTGTGGTGAATCAGGAGCCGTCCTGGCCGTCGTTCGAAGCGTTCTACGCGGACGCGGGTTTGGAGAGTCGCGCTCACTCGATCTACCACGTGTAGGTGACATCTCGAGGGACTTTTCGTAGCGCGAACTCAATCCAACAGAACAAAAAAACAATGAAAGAGAAGTATATTTCATTTCTATAGTTGCGACTACTCCTTACTGCGCGATCTAGCTTGGCTGAAGCGATGTCTTCAAGGTGCGTGAGCTCGATGAGAATTTGGTTCTGCAATCCTTCGACTTCTTCTCAGTCTCGTTGTCCTCAAGACGCTTAGTCTCTTCTTGAATCGCCGAGTGATGCGACGCGACGTTTTGAGGTGACTGAGCAAGTCTGCTTGGAGCTTAACGAACCTGTCGCGGTCGTAGGGGTACTCGAACAGACTCGCATCGGATATGAGCTTGTCTCACGACCTTGAGGACATGCGGCTTCGAACTGTCCGCCAAGTTGAGCTCACGACTCTTTCGTTTACGATTCTGAGAGTGATTCGGTTTGTACCGACCCATACACCAAAGGAAGGATAAAATGGAAGCTACCGGGTAGAGTTGGAAGTTAGATTTAGACACTCAATTAAGAGCACTCCAGCTCACAAAGCCGGCTTCTAGCAACCTAAGAGTTTGTGTCCTAGGTAGAGATATACCAACCTTTCAAAGTTGATTCTCGAACCTGTGAAGGACACGAACTCTCACCCAAATACTCCCCTTTAGGCCTAGCACTTCCCCAGCAATTGGCTGGTGCTAATAGCCACGGATGTGCTCGCATTCGCTATGCGACCCACGAGACACCCGACTTGGACCGAAGCTTGAGACCAACAAGTGCTACCATGTCACACACATGACTAGCGCTGTGGTGAGGAGGCGTTGCCGAGACGCGGACCAGCGGAGCGAGGAACTAGGCGAGACGGCGATGCGAGGCGATGCGAGGAGTCCGATATCGGCCCCTGTTGTGGAGGCCACGTGTCTGCTTGGTAGTAAAATGAAAAAGTGAATCGAGGTGAGGAATGCTCTTACGGTTCGTGGGCTAGCTGTTGCCGACGGACGGCTCACAGCCCTCTACAACTATCCAATGTATCCTAAAGCCTATCTGTTCCTATCTTCTGATTTGGCTACGTCCGCGTCGCTTTGTTTAGTGCGTAACATAATCACTTGCTCGAGAACCTTCTCGATGTTCAGCCAATGACCTTCTCAATGTCCCAGGCTGACGGCGTAAAGGCGTATTGCTCCAATTTATTTTTAGCCAATCACGACGTGGGTACACATACAAGCATTGTCGTTGAGAAAACCGTGGAGATGAGCTCTTTTGTGGTGGTCTCACTTGCCGACGTCTTCTTGCCGACTACTTGACAATGCTTTTCGACAATAATCCCTCGGGTAGAAAGGAGCCTTGCTAGGACTCATTTGAAGAATCCACCTGGCTGCTTGTTATACAATTTATTTTCAAACTGACTTTGGAGTGAGCGCTGCATCAAACAAGCTTTTTAAGAGCTTGCGCGTGAAAACAATTTCACAACTAAATAGGCTGGCGCTTGAGTCTATCGGCGATTGGCGGCACTAAGGGATCTTTTCGGATGCTGATGAGCGATTGCTCCATCAGACTAGACAAATCCGCCATGGCGTTGGACGCGCGTCGAGTTTGCGGGTACATCGAGCGGCACGATGCGTCCGAGTCCTCCTCCGTTCCGTGCGATGACGATGACATGAACAGCGCAGATTTTGACGAGGGCAGCTTACCTCCACTTTTCATGGCTTGTTTCGCTTTTCTTTTCCATTTGCTGGCCTACGAAGCGCAAGTCATACACAAAATCAGCAACTGCTACAGGAAAGCCAAGAGATAGCAAGACAGCTTACCGTTTCTCGAAGCTCGTCCGTCTCCTTGTCAAGCTTTTGATGTGCTTCCTTCAGCTCTCCCTCTGTCCGCTCCAATGTCACTTTCTGTAACAAAGCGAATCGAACGAGCTCGGCGTAAGAAACCCCATATTGGGAGAATGCCACTCGGAGATACCAACGTACCAGCTCGATATTTTCGTTCTTCGCATGGCTCGTGGCTCGCCGTTCTGCTTCCAGCATATCCCGCAGTTGATTCAGCACGGTCTACGGACACCAGCACATATCAATATTAACTGGAAAGCTTGAAATCTCCAGCCAAAAGGAACGCACCTCGTTATCCTGGTCAGCCTTCATAATCGCCCGATCATGGCGCTGTTTCAGCTGCTCGATCCGCACATCATGCTCTGCACGCACTTCCTGGAGCTCCTGGTCTTTCCGCTTCTGCAGCGTTTGACGAAGCAGCTCCATCTCTCGCAGCACCGTGTCCTTTTCAAAGCGAAGCAGGTTATTGGCCTCTTGCCATTTCACCTTGTTGCCCAGTAACTCCTTCTTCTCTGCTTCTTTCGCCGCAATCTCCTGCCGAAGTGTTGACACCAGTTGTTGATTCGCTGCCCGCTCTCTCTTGACCGTCTTGACAGCACGGAGATACCAAGGCAGGTGGCCGTCGTACTCGCTATCTCCAGCACCACGGGTTGGCTCACCCCAGAGAAACTCCAGCGCCTTCTTCGCCGCCTCTAGCTCGGAGATCAGTGGCGCGCTCACGTCTTGCTTTGTGCTGTCTGTCGCCTCAGCAATAGCCTTGTGAATCGCTAGTGATTGGGTTTCTTGAAGGCGTGTCACCAGCTTCGCCAGCTCATCCGAAAACTGTCGAGGATTCCAAGATGTTTGCTCGTCGTCAGCCTTCACGTCGCTCTTTCCATTACCGGTATCCGTAAAGTCCGACCCGCCCAACTTGGCGAGCGACGCGGCAAACCCGCGGTATTGTTCGCACATTGTTTTCTGCGTCTTCAGTAAGGCACAAACGCGCTCCTTTTCCTCGAGTTCTCTTCGGGTTTCAGCCTGCGCAGTAGACAATCGGTCGTGTAGCTGTGCCTGCTCGTCCAGTCGAGCCCGATGCTCTTCTTCAAGCTTCTGAACAGTTTGCTGTAAGTCGGAGCTCAAGTCAACTTGAGTCGTCAGTCTCGCCTCGAGCTCTTCCAGCTCGTGCGATTTCCTTTCCAACCTCTGGACGAGCTGGTCGTATTTGGCCTGATCGTTCACTCGTTGGCTCGAAAGCAGCGCATCCATCTCCTTGTCCTTCTGAGTAAGACGCCTTTTCCACTCCTGCTTGTCCTCCTTCGCTTTGCGTCTCCACACCGCATCGACTCCTCGGACGAGGTCGTCCGTGCGCTTCTTCCACTCGACGCCTGCGAACTCGAGCTCTTTTTGCAAATGCACCCACCCAACGTGCAGTTCACTCGACACTCCTTTGCGCACRTCCTTCAACTCATGCGCCAGCTGCYTCAGACTCTGACGATAGGCGTTTAACCACTTTTCACGCTCCGTCTTGACGCGCTCAGTACCTTTCTCGGCCTTTAGCGCYCTCATTTCGGCAGCGACGCGCTTGCCGCGCTCCTCTTCCACTGCTTCGTTTGCAGCGCTTACTCGACCATTCATCGAGTCCGAGAGGTTCTTGTGCATCCGTGACAGATCAGCGAACTCTTTCCTCTGCTTAATGCTCTCAGCTTTCAAAGTATCCACCAAAGTCTGCAGGGCCTCCTTGCCAGCGGTACGTTCGCGCACGGTCAGTTCCAGCTGATTCGCCTTCGCTAGTTGCTCCGAGCGGCCCTGTTGCGCCTCATCAATCGTTTCCTGGAGCTTACGTAGGTGGGAATCATACTGCGACGTTAAGTTGCGCAGCTCGCGCGTGTTTTCCTCCGCTATGGCGGACATATCCGCCTCAAATTGCTCCTCTCGAGCTTCAATATGGTGCTCCAGCACCGCAATTCGGTCAACGAGTTCCTTCTTGGACTGCTCGCTTGATTCCACGGACGTGTCAAGAGAAGTTTCCAGGTGGGCAGCCGCTTCAGTAAGGAACGCAATCTGCTCTCGAAGACTCTCGTTTGATTTCTGAGCGCCAGCAGCCGTAGCCTCGCTTTCCTCCTTCTTCACAAGTGCGCTCTTGCACTGCTCCTCCAGAGATTGGCACCTGGCTTGCAGCTCTCTCACAACGGTCCGAAGCCTACCGAGATTCTCGTTCGCTTCTTCCAATCTTTGCACGACTGTACGCTTTGCGTCCTTCGACTCTTGGTGCTCATTCTTGAGAGCAACAAAGGCCTGACGCTCGCTCAGTAGCTGCTCTTCGATCCTTTTCTTCTCCGCCCTTGTCTCCTCCACTGACACCTCCAACTTCTGGATCCCTTTCCTCACATTAACCATTGCCGCGCGAAACTCGGACTCCTTCCGCTCCTGGAACTCCTGCATCAGCTTCTGAACGCGCTCCTCTGCGCGTAAAGCAGCTTGCGCTTCCTTGGCTTGTATCTCTGCTGCGTGCTGTGCCAACGGGATACTGTCATCTCCTGCCTGCTCCTGTCGCTCTCTTGAAAGCCTTTCACTGTAACGGCGGTTTGTTGAGCCCACTCGAACCACAGCATTTCCCGGAGCTCGGGAGTTCACAACCTCTTCATCATCGCCAGAGCCCATATTCAACACGACCACGCTTGGTGTAGCGGGAGCAAGTACGGGGGCTGCTACCTTTTTCGCCTCTTCTTGTCGTCGACGCTCGTCTCGCTTCTCCTTTTCCACCAGAACCTTCTCACGCTCCATGAGGCGCCTCTCTCGCTCATCAAACTCTTGCTGCATACGTTTCTGCGCCATTTGCAGTGCTCGCTGCTCCTCCTTGCGTTCTTTTTCGCGCGCGGCTCCCTCGGATCGTCGCCGCCGCTCGAGTTCTTCCTCCTCCTTCTGTGCAAGCTTTGCTTTCTCCCATTTCGCGGCTGAGGAAGTAGCCGTTTCCAGCGCCGTCTGCCGGGCTCGGAGCAACTCAGCCTGCTGGCTCTCCAGTGCAGTATCGTACTTCGCCTTAAGCTCTTCAATCCGCGCGTCTTGTTTTGCAACGAACTCATTCTGCCAGCGAGTTCGAGCTTCGAGCTCCTTCTCCTGGGCTCCTTGACGGTTCTGTCGGTTCATGGCATCTTCAAGTGAAGCGATTTTCCGCTCATACCTTTCTTTCGTCTCAGAAATCGCTCGCTGAAGACTGGTTACCTTCTCCTTCTCTTTCTCCAGAGCATGCCGCCACTGGACAAGCTCTTTCTCTAAGCCGTTGACTTGCTTCTCGTGGCGAAGCTTGGCGTCTACTTGCTGCGCTTCCACAGCCGCCGCACGCTCTTCCAGCGACGCGATCTTCTTCTCAGCCTTGGCCAGCGTTTCTTGCCGGAACTTGAGCTGATCCAATGCCCTCGTGACCTCACTTTGCTTCGCTTTGAGCGCATCTTGCGCTTGCCGCCCAGCAGTGTCCAGCTGAGCTTGAAGATGCTTTACAGTCTCCTCGCTCTTCAAGAGAAGCGCGGCTTTCTCTTGCGTCTGCTCACTCATGTACTGCTCCACCTGCTCACCAAACTCTTCGTACCTCCTTTTCAAATCTCCGTGGTCCTTTTCGGCGAGTGCTGCCATTTGCTGCCGATGTGCAATTTCCGACTCCAAGCGCGCCAGCTTGCTCGGGTAATCCTCGCTCTGCACTAGCTGCAGCGCTTGCGAAACCTCGCGCGTTTTGCTCTCCGAGAGCGTCAGCAAGTGCTTCAAATGCAGCACCTCCTGCTCACTCGCTTGCTTCTCCAGCTCCAATTTCTACAGCCAGGAAATCGACATCCAAGTCAAAGTCAAGACCCTCAACACACCCACACCATCTCGCCAACAACTCACATTCTTGGCGTCTTGCAGCTGCTTCACACTTCTCTCCAGCTCTCCGCGTCTCTCCTGCGCCTCCTTCCCTCCCTGTTGCAGCATCTCTTTCAATGCCTCATGTTCCTGCTGCAGCGTCTCCATGGCCTGCACACGCTGCTTCAACACCCCCACCTCTCGTCTCGCTGCATCTCTCTCCTCCTCCGCAGCTCTGCATTGCACCTTGAGCTCACCCTCGCTCTGCTTCTGCTGACGCAGTTCCTGCACCCTCATGTCCAACTGGTGATGCAGCGCATGAATGTCCCTCTGCGCCAGCTTCCACTGGCGCTGCGCGTCGCCCTCGCGCTTTTGAACCACGCGCAGCTTCTGATGCGCCTCCCTCAGATCGCTGGCCTGCCACGCGATCTGGTCACTCATGGCTTTGATATACCGCTCTCTCTCCCCGTAGAAGCACTCGTGGACGATCTCGCCCAGTCTGGCACTTGCGTACTCATTCGTCAGTTCATTTTCTTGAAGGTAATGGACGGTGGCGTCTTTGTGGGCTTGATTTACGGCCTCCTGCACACGTACAGCCAGCGCCTCCAGTCGCTGCTCGTAGGCTTGTTGGAGAGAGGCGTAACGTAGCCTGAACTTCTTCTCGATGGCACGCTTGAGCTCGCGGCGGTCAGACGGGTTCTTCTTTAGGGATACAGCCGTCTTCGGTCGGATCTGGCGGCCCCTAGAGGACGTCGGAGAGCTCGAGCTGCCGTCAGAAGAGCTGCAAGACACAGCGGAGTCCATGAGCCAGGTTAGATCTGCGTGGAAGCCTCTGGAGAGGGCGATTCCTCTGGAATGAGACGGGATTCAGTGGAATATTACGGCTTTTGAGCTCTTCTACCGTAGTTGTAATCTCCATAGTCTTTTCGGCCCGATATTGTACACATGGGAAGTAGAGCTTACTCTGACTGAAACAACACCTCAATAGTAGACCCTCTAAGCATACATCTTGCTGTTTGTATGAAAATTGACCTAACCCTATATAATCATTTACGCGCCGCCCCAGACGTTGTTTCGCTCCGAGGAAGCAGTAACTCTCTATTTGAGTTTTGTATGGGGTTCCCACGGAAGCTACTTCTTCGTGCTCAAACAACATTTGAGCGTTATTCAGTGTTATTTGACCAATCATGGGGCACTAGAAGAAA
>KV732916.1:19713-58156 GCA_000500225.2 Phytophthora pinifolia
GAGATCAGAAGAGTATTTCCTATTTGCAATGAAGCTTTTTCTCACAATATATCAGCGATGCCAGCTCTTGTTTACAAACTTCGCGGATTCCATTTCGATGCAACTTCGTCCAAACAGGACGGAGCGATTTTTGTGCTAGTTGCTCGTTCGCCGACTAATTTTTTTAACGCATTTTCTCGCGAGCTGTTCTGCTAATGCTTCTCATAGTCGAACGCTCTTGATGCCGCACTGGATTTGTGCATCAGTGCCATCAGACTTGTAAGGCTGACAGGAAAATAAGGCGTATTAGTGAGTTCACCAAAAAAAAGACAACTGAACGAAGTCATAATTCGAGAGCGCATCCATCGTAAACTCACCAAGGACGCTATCATCGCTCTTAGTAGTCATGGGCTGCACATTTTCATGGGCTGCATGTGGATATGTATACATAGCTTGACTGGGATGCTGCGCTTCATCGACGATCGTGTACTGCGTCATCCACCATGGATGCTCCTCCTCGTCCACCATGGGAAGCTGCGGCTTGACTTGCTGTTGCAGATACGACGCCCTCACGCTCTCCTGCTTGGATAGCGCCTTGTACTCAGCCCACCGCCGCGGGTGCGCGCCCTGCGGGTGGCTGCAGATGTTGTCCACGCGGTAGGCGCGGGGAGCTTGGTGGACGTGAGTGAGCGCCGGGCACCGCTTATTGAATCTACCGCTTATTGGTCGCTTTGCCCGCTTGCTCTTGCTCTCGCGCCCGAAAGCCTTGCAGAGACCGTCACGGGATCCTTCTCGATGACTTCCAGCCATTGTGCCTGCGACGCACACCAGTTAGAGACATCCTCCGGACAAAAATGGCTACATACATGTTGAAGTTGTCTCCGCTAAACTTGGCGAGGGCCAGGTCCATCAGAGTTCTTGGACTGTGCAGCATGGCGGAAGCGAGTGCCTTGACGACGCCTCACAGCGACGCTGTTAGTCGGCGAGGATCGAGCGCCAGCCTGGCCAAGAGCAAGAGCAAGAGCGCGGCGGAGGCCAAGGAGCTCAGCAAGCAGAAGTACGACTCGCCGTTCGACGCCAGCCTCGTGGCGGCTCGCAAACGCTCGCAACAGGAGCGGCTATGGGAGATTTTCACGGCCTATGCGCTGCAGATCTCGAGCGAGGACCCGACCCGCATCCGCATTGTGAACGTTGTCAAACTGCTGCAGGACTGCGGCATCATTGACGGGAACAACACGGAGGAGGCCAAGATCATCGAGAAGGAGGTCGCCATCGTGTGCGAGGCCTTCCTCAAGGCGCACCCCGCGGACCGCGACAGCAGTAAGAAGCTCGACTTTACAGCCTTCCTGGCGCTGCTGCTTCACTTCGCCAAAATGGTGGGCAGCGCTATAGTTGTGGCCTCGACAAGACTCTTTCTTTAACCCCTTGTTTCGTACCGATCCGGGCGGGTATCATAGTCGGGTGACCGGGATCCGAGTCGAGCCTATGACTCGCTCGTGCGGACCTGTCTGGAAAAGCAGCAAAAGTCAAGGCACGCTTGCTGATGAACTGGTAACAATTTGTTGGAGCGACATGAGCTGACGCTCTTTGAACAATAGAATCCGAGTGGTGGTCGCACAAGAACTACAGGAGTGTAAGAAGGTGCTCACTTCCTTTGAGGATCCTCTCAACAAGGTGTGTGTCCATGATTTCACCTCGTCACTGCACAAGTGAAGCACTTTAACGGTGTATGATGCGTTTAGATCTTCATATTCTACGCAGGGCAAACCCACAACAAGCTCGAGAAGATCGACCCCAAAATGGCGCAGTTTTGCCCGCCCCACATGAGCTACGCCGAGGCTGTGGCTTTCGGCCGCAAGTACGGCGTCATTGCACACGGAGTACTGACTACCACCGAATTTGCCAGCATCTACATTGACAGTCTACCCAAAGCGCCGGCCACAGAATACGACCGCGTTTTGACGTACGATGGGTTTTGCGAGATGCTCGTGAGGCTGTCGAAGAAAACGTGCCTCGACAAAGCACTTCCAGCAGACAGAAATCTGAAGTACCAGTGCAAAAATGGCTGATCCGTTGCTCGTTCTCGTGTAATTGACACTCACTGTTCTGTTCTCGCAGGGGTTTGCTGCAGGTCATGTGGTTGGCATTGGCATCCTCTTCCCCTCGCGCATTGAAAATTACAGACGTCCTCAAGTCGGATCGAGTCGATGTGCGCGTTCGCTAGTATGCGCACTTAAACGAGTAATAACCGTCAGCTAACGTGTGTGTTTTCAGGTGACGAAGCACTTCCTCATCCACTTCGAAAAGTACTGGAAGAAAGAGCGCTACGAGAATTATTTCGGAGATCGACCGACCACCAAGTCTGTCATGAGCCCGCTGTCGCCACCAAAGCCGCCTATGCCTCGGCGTTCGAGCTTGTACGCTCCACCCGCTCCAAAGACCACGACGCTCCAGCGCAGAATGAGCGTCCAGGCTCCACCTGCTCCAGCATCGACGAGCTCCAAGTGACCAAACAACGCCTTCTTCTCTAGCTTTACGACATGTATATTGTAGGTTGCAGTCATGAAAATATGAACATGGCTCGAGCCTTACGTGTTGTACCTGCTGCTCTTCTATTTGCTACTGCGGATGAGTACTTGCTGCTTATAATGCAATGGGCTGCAAAAGCGAGAAGCTGCCCGTGCCGACGCGCGGCGGCTGACCCAGCACAATGCGGGCAGACGGACTCTCCAGCTTGTCCACCAAACCTCCAAGAGCGGCCTGGGACAGGAACTTCATGGACGTCTCGAACGTGATCTGCTGCAGCGATGAGCCCTTGTTGTTCATACCCATACGGTTGAGAGGCATGTATCCACCCTGCGCGGTCATGTAGTCAGCCAGCAAGCTCAGGTGACGCGGGTCCACGCTGATGCCATACACGCCGAAGACGTCCATGATCTGCTTGGAGATGCTTGCGCGAGCTGCCTCAACGCCGTACGTCTGAAGGACCTGGTAGATGTCGTTGGTAGCGAGGTTGTTGACGTCCAGAATATGGTCAAAGCCCCAGATCTCCTGGAAGTTGAGACCCGCCGTCTGCACGCACGGCTTTTCCTCCTGCGCCTCGCCAATGCGCTGGTTGATCAGGTAGCAGCGCGAAATGCCCGGGCAGTACTGAACCAGCACCTGCTTGGTCACCTTCTCGACGAGCGGCACCATCAGCAGCGTCTTGGAGTGCGTCGGGAAGCGCAGGTGCAGCTCCACGTAGTTCTCCTTGTCGTTGCGTCCGCAGAACACGAAGTACGGGTTGTTACGAGCGCTGTTCGGGACGTCGAGAGCCGCCATGCCACCCGAGGTGAAAGTCTTCTTCGGTTTGCCATTCGCCTTCTTTGACGATCCATTCTCCACAGGCTCGTCGTCCGAAGCGGCCGTCGTACCGTTCTGCTTCTTGGCGGAGGGCTCATCGTCGGAGTCGATATCCGAGTCGTCGTTGGCCATCTGCGCCTTGCGAATCTTCTCGTCCTCCTCATCCATTTCACCGTAGCCCTGGACTTCGCCACGGCTGCCGAAGCGAAGCGTTCCCTGCTCGTCATCGTCATCCTCGTCGTCGTCGCTCTTCTTTTTCCGGCTCGATGCCGAGCCCGAAGGAGTACTGAAGTTGTTCTTCTCCGCCGCCGCGGAAACAGTCACACCACTCTTCTTCATCTCACGCGAAATGAGCGTGAGCAGCTTGCCCACAAAGCCCTTTCCGACAGCGTTAAACACCTGGTCGGCGCTCAATCCAAAGACGCGCTTGATCTCCTTGAGCTGGAAGAACGTCAGGCGGATGTGGTAATCGCGCACCCACAGGATTCCGTTTTCGCTGCTGTGGAACTGGTCCTTCACGCGCACACCATTGGTACTGTTGATGATCTCGGCAAGAGAAACCTGGTTCAGACGTTGCTCCACCTCCTGCGCGCGCGAGGCATCCACATCGTCGCGAAGCGGGATCGTCATCATAGGAGTAGACATCTTCTGACTAGCCGTCATAATGATTTCACGCAGACGCGGGATACCCAGAGTCACGTTGGCGGCACCGTGACCAGCCAGGTGGAACGTGTTCAGCGTCATCTGTGTGGACGGCTCACCGATACCCTGTGCGGCCAGGATACCAACGTTCTCACCAGGAGCGCACATGCTTCGCAAGTAGTTTACCCAAACAAGAAGCTGGAAAGCGTCCGGGCTCACAGCATGCTTCGACTGCATGACCTCGCGGTCAATTTCGCCGTCTTCAGCGCGCTTGCTCTTCTTCGACTTCTTGCTCTTTTTCTTCTTCATCAGCTCCAAGCAGCTGGACGGATTGCGCTTGTTGTAGCTGCGAAGCTTGTCCTGAATACGCTCCGAGATCAAACCAACGTGGTCGTTGAGCGGCAGGCTCTGCATCACCGGGTCCTCGAGCGACACCTTGATGATATCCACACGGCCAGACATGGCACGGGTAGTGTTCGTCGGCTTGCTCGCCTTGAACTTGGTAGTACGCGGGACGCCAAACGCCTTCAGACCGGTGTCCAGGTACTTGATGTCGTACTTGCACTCGCGGCCATCCTCGTTCTCCTCAACCAACGTGACGATCTCAGCAGCATGGAAGCCCAGCTCAATGTGACCACGCTTCCACTTTGACTCGCCCTGCTTCAACCGACGCGCCATCACCTTCACACCAGGCTTCAGCACTGACGACGTACTAGCGAAATCGCTTTCCTTCGCCTCACGAACCTGCTGGTGCAGCTTCAGCGGCTTCATGATGTCCAACTTCGTGTTCTCGAAGAACTTTGCGTCGATGCCGTACTTGTGCGAAATACTGCGGTGGTTCATCGCCTGGAAGTCGAACTGTGCATCCTTTGCAGACAGCATGGCGCCCTGCACCGGATCAATACCGTCCTCGCCGTACAGGAACTGAACCACATTGCCGTCACTGTTGCGTACGGTGTGGTCGTAGCCGACCTGCAGATCCTCGAGGTGCTTGATCAGACAACGCTGGAGGTAACCACTACGACTGGTCTTGACAGCAGTGTCGACAAGACCTTCACGGCCAGCCATACAATGGTGGTAATACTCCTGCGGACGCAGACCCGTAAGGAAACGGTCCGTGACGTAGCCGCCAGCACGCGGGGCCGGGTCAAACGGCTCGAACGACGGCAGAGAACGACCACTGCACAGGATAGGGACACGACGGCCTTCCAGAGCTTGCTGGCCAAGACCACACGAAATCTGCGAGTGGTTTACCATGGAGCCCTTGGCACCAGTCAGCACCATAAGCGAGAAGTTGTTCTTCGGGAACGCCTTCGACTGGCCCGACGGCAGACACGTCTTGATAATGTCACTATTGGATCCGTGAACGCAGCCCATCATGTGAGCGTCAAGAGCCTTCGCGTTGTCGTCGGCATCGGGTCCGGAAAGCAGCGTGCGCATACGATCGCGAATCTGCGCGCGCTCCTCCTCGTTCATGCGGCGCTTCTTGCTATTCTTCTCAGACTCGCGCTTCTTCTCGAGCAGCTCCGTCAAACCAGCAAACTCGGCATAAGCCTCTTCGCCCATGACCTCGGAGTCCTTAACAAGCTTGTGGCGGCGCTTCTCAGCAGCCGTGTTTAACGTCAAGTCCTCCATCGCACAAGTGTGACCAGCAAACTGCAGGTAGCACGTGAACAGACGACCAAGTGCCGATAGGAAGTCGGCAGCGATACGAGCACCGTACACCTCGTAGCATGAGTGGACCATACCGTACATGCTTGCACCGAACTGACTCTTGTCCAGAACACCCTGCAGCAGCTCTCCATCACGAATGATCACGATGTGCTCCTTGTTCGCAGAGCCGTACAGGTCACCCTTGATCTTAGCCTTGCTGTCCAGGTTCAGAGGCGGAAGGCCCTTGGTCAGCAACTTGAGAATCGACGTAATCACTTGCTTGCCCGTCCAGAGCGGCTCGGGCTTTAGAATAGCAGGCGGGACAGTCTCGATGTGAGCCTTCTCCACGCCAGCGTCCTCCATGCTTGCCCAGGCGTTGTACAGGAGCTGCATGTACATATCCTTGGTCAGGAACGTGTCACGCTGAGTAAGCTTCACACCAGAGTCGACGTGGTCCTGGATAAGACCACGCAGAGGGGAGCCATCCGTCGGCACGATGTACTGGTTGTCGTTGCACGCGATGTTGTACGCCTCCGAGCGCGCCAGTTCGTTTTGAGGGAAGTGCATGTTCATCTCATCGCCATCGAAATCGGCGTTGAACGTGTTACAGTTGGCGTAGTGCATGCGAATGGTCTGCATCTTGGGGTTCGTCAGAACACGCGTGGTGTGAGCCATAATACTCGGCTTGTGCAGCGTCGGCTGACGGTTCATCAGCACCACATCGCCGGTCTTCAGGTGACGCCAAACACGCTTGACGCGGTTTTTGCTCGAGCCCTGCGCGCTGGCCGAGCGCGTGAGCAGCGTCTTGCTGATCGCCTCACGCTGGTGCGGCGTACGCTTGCTAAGGTCAATCAGACGTCCACTCTCGCTCTCCACAAAGTTGGCACCAGGGTGCACATCCGGGCCATTGATAACGAGCTGGCGCATTTCCTCCACATTCCACGGCGTCACGGGCTGAGGATATGTAAGCGTCTTGGCGAAACGGAGCGGCACACCAATCTGGCTGGTGCTGATGTACGGATCGGGGGAGATCACCGAGCGAGCGGCGTAGTTCACACGCTTACCCATCATGTGCTTGCGGAAAAGGCCCTCCTTCTTCTCAATAATCTGTTTGATACCTTGTGCCGCATCCGTGCCCGGTCGGGCCTTGCTGCTGTCGACCAGAAGGTTCACGGCAGTCTGTAGCTCCGTCCACAGAGCGAGTTTACGCGAGAGGTTCACCTGCTCGTCCTTCTTGGCATCGTCCTCGTCCGAGGTGGTAGCGGCCTGGCGCTTGTAGTAGTCGCCCTGGACAATACTCTCGCTGAGAGTCATAATCTTCGACAGGTGAGAGTTCTGCGCGTGCTCAAACTGCTTGTCGCCCATGAACACCGGCGGGCGGAAGCGCGACGGCGCGACCGGGATGACATTCAGGAAGAACTTGCGCCATCCCTCGGACTTACGGCCAGGCGTCCGACCACTGGCAATGTTACGGTCGCCGTAGAGCAACTCCATAAGCCCGTCTTCATTCTGCCACATGAGCTGCAGCTGCGACTGCACTTCCAGAGGAGGCAGGTACTTGCTGCGCGACGACGAGTCCTCCGTCGTAGCGTACGTGGCATCATCCTCCATCTCCGACTCCGAGTCATCGCCGTTCATGGACTCGTCGTCCTTGTCGGACACGTTGCCGCGGATCGTGTCGAGCGCCGACGTGACGGTGAGGTTCTTGGCTCGGTTGACCTTGCGCGACCGAGCGCTCAGCCCCTTGAGGAAGATCTTGGCGTTGGCATCCTGTCTGATGGCGGGCGAGATGGCTCCACAGTTCTCGCACTTGTTCTTCATGCCCTTGAGGAACTCCATGGCGAGCTTCTCGCGCTTAACCTCGGCAAGACGCGGCAGCGGACGCAGCAGCTGCGCCTTGCCGTTGCTGCTCTTGCACAGCGCAAGGCGTTCGTACTCATCCAGGATTGCCTGCTGGCGCTGGAACGTGCGCTGCGGGGGCTCATCCTCCACGCCGTTTCGCTGCTCGAGCAGCTCGCCCAGCTGGCCCGCCTCGTCTGTGAAGCCATTGTCCAGCAGCAGGATCTTGACGCGCACTACGCGGGAACGGGCACTGGCCACGCGGAACTTGTGGCACGTGAAACACTTGCGCTTGAGCAGGGTAAGCATGTGGCCGAAGAGCACGGGGTTGTACACGGGCACGGGCAGCTCGATGTGGCCCAAGTGGCCGGGGCACTCCTTCTGCGTCTGGTGACACGTAGGACAGATCATGTTGAAGTCCACGGGCCCCAGCGCCGGGTCGTACAGGCCGCCAAGCACGGGGTTGTTGAGCGAGTCGAAGCTCAGGCGGCTCGTGAGCGGCTTGACACTCAAGTCGCGGATCTCCGCGTCGCTGTAGAAGCCGAAAGCCACCTCCGCCACCTCATGGCGGAGGATGGTCTGGTCTGTGGCCGAGTCCATGGCGGTGGGTCTTGCCTCCGAGTCTCTTGCCTTGGAATGCGCACAAGTGCTCGGAAAATCTACTGGTTGGCGCGTCGAGTACAGGATTGTGGCCAGTCAAGTCATAAGGCCGCTTTTCGGCCAATGACAAGGGACACGGTTTGGGACTACTGTTGCTATCATCCAGTTATTGACAAAATACCTGGACCGGTATGCATTATGAGAGGGAAATGTGCTAAAGTAGTGTATGGCTATCTAAGCATGCACTTTTAGAGGGTACAGAAACAGACCTTAAACATGAAAATGGCTACATTCATGTGCATGACTGCCAATGTTTGCCAGCCAAGGTCCGCAGGTCCGCACTTCCTGACGATCTATGCCTCCTCGTACATACCGCAGTCCGCGATGACGACGGGCAGCGTGGGCTTATCGCCCTTGTCGACCTCGAGGCCCTCGATGCGCTGGATGATCTCGAACCCCTCCACGACCTTGCCGAAGACCACGTGCTTCCCGTCCAGGTGCGGCGTCGGCACAGTCGTGATGAAGAACTGCGACCCATTCGTGCCCGGACCGGCGTTGGCCATGGACAGCAGGCCGCCCTCCGTGTGCTTGAGCCGGAAGTTCTCGTCCGGGAACTTCTCGCCGTAGATGCTCTCGCCGCCCGTGCCGTCGCCGCGCGTGAAGTCGCCGCCCTGGATCATGAAACTCTTGATCACGCGGTGGAACGCGCTGCCCTTGTAGTGCAGAGGCTGGCCCGTCGAGCAGTTGCCCTTCTCGCCCGTGCACAGCGCGCGGAAGTTCTCGGCCGTTTTTGGGCACACGTCCTTGTACAGCTGCATCACAACCTTGCCAGCGTCCTCCTCGCCGATCTTGACGTCGAAGAACACCTTCGGGTTGTTGGGGTCCAACACCAACTCAGTCTCCACCTCCGACTTGTCGTCGTACATGGACACCTTGCCGAACAGGCCGCCGAACACAGCCTTCTCCTTCTGGCGCGCATCCTTCATCTTCTTCTTGAGCACCTCGAACTCGCGGCGCACCTCGCGGTTCGAGGGGTCCTGCTTGCCAGCTGCCAGTAGGTCCTCCTTCGCGCGTTCCAGGTCGTTCATGTGAATGCGGCCCACACCGCGGCGGTACAGCGCCTTGACGTTAGTGGGCTCGTTGTTCAGCGCCTTGGTGGCGACGGACACCGCCTCCGAATAGTCCTCCGCCTTGAGGTACGCCATCGCGGCATTGAGAAAGCACGTGGTCTGCAGCTGCTTCATCGTCTTCTTGTCCTCGTCGGCGACGTCGTACATGTCCTCCATGTACGAGGCGGCTTCGTTGTACGTAGCAGCGGCCGTGTCGAACTGCTTGGCCTTGAACTGCTCCGTGCCCTTGGCCTTGAGCTTGGTAGCCTCAGCGATCTTCTCCTCGGTGTCCATCTCCCACATCTCCTTAGCCTTGGGGCTGAAGCCCAGCAGCTCCACGTCGAACTTGAGCGTGGCGTTGGCTGGGATCTTGGGCGGGCTGCCGCTCTCGCCGTACGCGTACTCGGGCTTGCACGTCAGCACAGCTTTCTGCAGTCACACAGGGGCATATCAGAGTCAGTCTATTGCCCAATTTTACGACCCCAAAGCGTCCGAGCACTAACTTACCTCGCCGACTTTCATCGAGGCGAAGGCAAGGTCCCAGGCCTTGATCACGTTGCCCTTCCCCAGCACGAACTTAAACTCCGAGTTGCGGTCGCGCGAGCTGTCGAACTTCGTGCCGTCCAGCAGCGTACCGGTGTAATGGGCTGACGGCGAGAGAGAAAGCAACACGTCAGTTCAAGGCATAGCTGCTACATAGGCACAACAGGCCTACATACCGCGAATCTCATCGCCGGCGGGCGGGCACTCGCCCGTTCCCTCCACGTACACCTCCTTGAGCACGCCGCCATCTCCTGACAGGTCCACGGGCTCCTTCTTGGTAACGTCAGACATGATCTCTCGTAAAATCTGCTTGTTTATGACTGGCAAAAGCGAAAACAAGATCTTCGGGCCCTCTTCAAATCGATCGAACTTTCTCGAAGCGAATAGCATGGTTTATTGGAGAGCTGCTGAGTTGAAGTGACCATCACTCCTCGAAGTCAACGCAGCAAGTTGCTCTTGGCGGCAGCAGCCGTGAGCGCCATTTCGCACTCCTCGCGCACGCGCGCGATCTGCTGGCGGTAGAACGCGCGCTCCTTCTCGTGTCGACGCTGCATGCGCTGGCCGCCTAGCGTGTCCATTTCGCGGGCTAGCTCCTCCACCACAAGCCCCTGCAGATGCCGCGCGTAGCCGAGCTTGGTCTTCTCCAGCAGCTCAGTCGTCAGACGCAGACGCTGGTCGTCCGAGAGGCTGTGACGCTGCAGCTCGTGCCTGATCCCAGCGAGGGACTCGCGGAAGCCCTTCTCCGCTTTCTGTGTCCGTCACAATTCAAACTGCGTCAGAAGGTTATACAACGCAATGGGAGCGCTCAACAGCTGCTCGCAAGGTTATCACGCACCGCTACTTTGGCGGCCTGCTGCCGCTGCCAGTCAACGCAGTCGCCAAGCACCCGCTGCGATTGCGTCTCTTGACGCAGAGCTTGGGTCGGCAGTTGCTGATGTTCCTGTTGCCGTTGAGAGGGGGATCCCTGCTTTGATGGTGACCATGTCATCAGCTCAAGCTTCTCACCCGTCTCGGCATCAAATATGTCGCTCATCCCAAATGTGAAGGTATATGCTCCCGCCAGCAAGTTGAAGCAGCGACCATGCATTCTAGTATTTTTATCGTGGTGTTATTTCTGCTTCCGGCAAGCCAGCAACCGACATAGCGACGAGCCCGTCAACTACCGGCGTGGATTGACTTCGGTGCCAGCGGCAGTCAGACGACAACCGACTGCTTGCATCATGAAGTCCGACGAGAAGGAGGCCGAAAACATCCGCGTGGCCGTACGATGTCGGCCCATGAACGAGCGCGAGAATCGCGAGCAGGCGGTCTCATGCTTCACGTGCGAGCCGAATGGCACGGCCATTCTCACCAATGTCGATAACCCAGCCGAGAAGCACGAGTTTGGGTTCGATTTCGTGTACGGTTGCGACTCCAAACAAGAGACCGTGTTCGAGGACATCGGTATGCCCCTGCTGGATCGGGCCTTCGGAGGGTACAACGGCACCATCTTCGCCTACGGCCAGACAGGCAGTGGTAAGTCTTTCAGCATGACAGGTGTGACCGGAGGACCAGAGGCTCTTGAGGGCCTCATTCCTCGAGTTAACCGAGCGATTTTCGAGCGCGTCGAGAAAGAGCGCGTGGAAAACCCCAATATGCGCTTCCTGGTGGAGTGCTCGTTCTTCGAGATTTACAACGAGGTTATCTACGACTTGCTGGACTCCAGTGGTAATGGCAAGAAGAACAAAGGCGGCTTGGAGATCAAGGAGCACTCGGTGCTCGGTATTTACGTGAAGGATCTTCAGGAGCGCGTTGTGGAATCGCGAGAAGAGATCGTCGAGCTCATGACGCTCGGTGCGCAGTCTAGAACTGTGGGTTACACGCAGATGAACGCCGAGAGCTCTCGTTCACATTCCATCTTCACGATCAAGATTCATCAGAAGGATGCTGACGACGAGACCAAAAGCGTGTTCGCGAAGATCAACCTTGTCGATCTAGCGGGTTCTGAGCGCGCTGCATCCACGGGCGCACAGGGGGATCGGCTACGTGAAGGAGCCAACATCAACAAGTCGCTCAGCGCCCTGGGAAATGTCATTAACGCACTCGTGGAGGCATCTCGTGCTGGCAGGAAGGTGTTCATTCCATACCGTAACTCGAAGCTCACCCGTGTGCTACAGGAATCTCTGGGTGGTAATAGTCTCTGCTCCATGCTTGCGACGCTCTCTCCTGCAAATATCAATTTCCCAGAGACGCTGAGTACCCTCAAGTATGCGAGTCGCGCGAAGAGCATCAAGGTGAACGCCAAGAAAAACGAAGCTTCGTCTCAAATCTCGCAGCTCAACGAAGAGATTGCAGCCTTGAAGCATAAGCTTCAGGAGCAAATGGAGGCCACAATGGGTCTTGACCCTAAGGAGAAGGACGACATTGTGAAGAAATACGAGAAGCAGATTCAAGAAATGGACCGCGTGAGGTTACAGACCTGGGAGGACAAAGCAAAGCTCTCAAAGCAACATGAAGTGGAGCGCAAGAAGCTCGCAAGAGAGCGCGCGTTGGCTGATCAGCGTATTCGCGAAGAGCGCACGAAGAAGTGGCGGTTGCTCGAGGAAAAAGGTGATCTCGAGCTCATGATGCGCGCCCTCCGCGACCTGGATGGCAATAATGCGGCTGCAGGTGATACAGCAGCAGCGTCCGTAGCAGTTCAGTGGCTCGAGACGGCCCAAAACGTGAAAACCATGGAGGGAGAAGCCAAAGACTTACGCACGCTTATTCAGGTATTCCGAGACTCGCTCCAAAAAGATGCGGAGCTTTGGGCTCGCCGTTGTGGTCCCACCCAAGATACTATCAATGCCTCCACGTCCACGAAGAATCTTTTGTCCCACCGTCGTGAAGACACGGCTGGCGCCTCAGCAGCCCACATGACTGCGAATCAAATGGGCTCCAAACTGCAAAACATTGGCGATGAAAGTGAAAAGCTGCTTGCGTTAGAGAGGCAGCTTGTCAGTGATCGAAGTGCGTTGATCAACGCAATGACTCGTGAGGTGCTACGTTTAAAGACGCGACATGCTCTGCTGAAATCGGAGCAAGCTGCTGCGACGACTGCTACTGCTGGAAAACCGACACCAAACGCAGCGCAGGCAGTAAAAGCTGCAAAGGAAGAAGAGCAGGTTCTCGAAGAGCGTGAACGTGGCTTAACTGTTACGTTGGCATTGGTTCGCACCCAGCGATCAGCGCTTGTTGAGTCGATTAAGAGCGATCGCAAACGAATTTTCGAGTTTACTGCAATTATCAAGCACTTCGTGAGCTTCGCGGATCAGCATATTGATTCACAAGGCGCAGAAACTAAAAGTCCCGAGGTTACACAACAGCTCACTCGCTGGGAAGAGGCCAAAACTAAGCTGCTGGTCGCTTCAAAGGCCTGGGAGGATACTTGGAAGACGAAAAGCACTTCTCCTAGTGACGCCGAATATATTGGGGATGGCAAAGTGGCTGCACTTGGCCTGGAGTCTCGATTGCTACCTGACGAATGTCTGACGGCTTCCTCAAAGTCACAAGATGCGAAGTTCGCGAGACTAAACGGTGCTCAATGCTGGACACCTGACACGCAAGATGCATCACCATCGCTGGTGATCGATTTCGAGCTTCCCCGCATTTTTGACGCGGTGAATGTACGTGGTGGTAAGATCCAGCTCAACGGAAGCTCGGGTCCGTTAGCAGAAGCACGAGCAGTGACCCCGGCGGGAAACGGTAGTACCGCGACTCCGTTACCAGCATCATTTGTATTGGCAGCCACTGCTTATCTACAAGCTGCAAGGGCTCAATACCAGCTTGACCACGTGGCTGGAACAAATGAATTGACCTATGAGCTACTTGCTCACGTCATGTCCTGGCAAGATCTACTGAAGACTGACGTCATCCCTGCGAAGCTATTTGCCCGTCCACCAGTGCGATTCCTACACGATGTCATCTCTGCTGTCATGCGAAATACAGGTTTCGCAAACGATGCGATTTCAGCAGCACAACTCGATTACGCACAGCTTACGACGAAGACAGAGCGCGCCGAGTATTTGTCTGCTGTTCTGGACTACTTGCAGGCATGGTACCAACGCCAACAGCAAAGCGCCGATAATTATCCGAGTGTGATCATTGCTGCCACCACGTCCAATATTTTAGCAGGCAAGGAGCCGGCGGACACGCTTCAGTTCCTGGGATACTTTGCATTGGCGGCGATGGATCATGCAATTCAGCATCCACCAGCAGCACTAGCTTCAGCTGTTCCTACAGAGAGTGCTGCTTACCCCTCGCAGATCGCTGAGGCGGAAGTGGGGCCTCAAACTGACCCAACCATTCCGCAAGACGGCTGGGTAACTCGTCTTCGTGTTGCTACGAGCTTTACTGGAGCTGCTGAAGACTGGCGTGTCTTAGGTGAATTCGACGCTAACACGGATCCCGACGGAACGGTCTTTATCGCTTTAGCTACTGGTGACTCTAAGGCGGAAGGAAGCAGAGCTGGCCGCTTCCTTCAGCTTACGTGTGTGAAGTGGCACAATCGAACAGCCTTGCAGTGCGAGGTGTTTGGCCGTGAAGCCCATGAAAGCAGTTATCTTGCTGAAAATGTCGAGGCACTAGCGTCCAAGGCTCGTGCTCTGCTCGAGCAACTTCGCCATACTGCCGTACTCGTGTTGGAGGAAGCTCGAGCCTTGTACGACCGTGCCAAGGTTGTGGAGAATGAGAAACATGCACAGCTAGCTAGCTACGGAGAAGAGTTGGCAAAGCTGAGAGCTGCAAGCGCGGCTTGGGAAAAAATGCAACGTGAGATGCTGGAGCAGCACGCTCATCTCGCAGCTCAGGTGGAGACGGCGAATCAACGCGCAGACAGGGAAAAGGCCCGCGGAGATGCGTTGCAAGTAGAGCTTGCCCAGGCTACTACTCAAGCAGAGGATCTCAAACGGCGTGGGGATTCTCTGCAGACACAGCTAAGTGAGGAAGAGCATCAAGTTCAAACGCTGTCAATGCAGGCTGGCGAACAGAAGCGTGCCTACAACGCACTACAGCAAACCAAACAGCAGCTAGAGGTGTTGGCAACCAACTTGCGAGCTCAGCTGACCGACAACAAGCAGCTACAAGACGCAACCCAGCAGCAAGGACAGTCACAGATAGCGGAAATCAATGGGGAGCTGATGTCGGTGCGTGTACAGTTAGATGAGCAACGTCGTGCACTTGAGGCAGCGGAGCTGCAATGCAAGGAGCGAGAGGCGTTTGGACAACAGCAGTATTCCCTCTTGCAGCAAATACGTGCTGCACTATTGGAGAAGGAGGCCGAGGCAGATGCGAAACAAAAAGCACGAGCCGCAGAGAGTGAGGCAGCGATAAGGGCACTTCACGACGAGCAGGATCGGCTAAAGCAAGAACTCGAGCATGCGTTGGCGGCTGAAAATCAGCTCAAGCTAGCTGCAGGCAGACTGGAGACGCAAATAAATGCTGCCGGTGCCGAGCTAGATAGCTGGAGGCGACGAGCAGAGGCGGCAGAAGCTGAGGTTGAGGCCCGCGCTCAAGCAAGCAGCCCCACGAGTGCTGAATCGGATAACGGTGAATCGGAGGCAGCTGCACGCGAAAATGAACGAGTTCTGTTGGAGGCACAGACGAACGATCTTCGTCGACGAGTTGATTTGGAAAAGATGGAGGCCAAGGTGCAGAGTCTAGAGCAAGAACTAGCCGTGAGCAAAGAGAAGGCACACCAAGCGGAGGAGGCACTGTTGGAGTCTGCAAAACGCGTCAACGAGCTGGAAGAGACTGAGGAAGAGCTGCAGCTACAGCTTCAGGTGGTTACAGAGGAGCGGGACTCGGCACGACAGAAAGAAGAGCAGCTCTTTGCAGAGACGAACGAGAAGGATCAGGAGATCGAGCGTATTCGTGACGGCTACGGCAAGTCCTGCTGATAAGTTCGTGTTTCACCGAGTCGTCGCTAACTCATGTTACGTGCTGCTACGATTTAGTGTGGGTGACGGACCGCATGAATTCTAAGGAAGACGAGCTGAGTGAGTTGCAGGAGCAGTTGGAGAGGTATCAGTCGCTATTGGAGATGACTGGCACCAAAAGTGGAGCTAACGTCACAGCCCCGACGAAACCCAAGGAAGACAAGTTGGGGGCTGAGATAACCAAACTCTACCTACTAGCCATCGGTGAGGGCCACAAGTACCGATACCTATCTCCCCAAGGATGCGTGCTAACGACCTGAGTGTTTCTGTTGCTGTAGGCACGACCGACGCGACAACGGGAAGTGATACAATGATTGCAAAACTCGCGGAATGGATTGAGTTCGTAAAGCAACCTACGAAACCATTACCCGTTACAGAGCCGGCACAGCAGCAATCAGTGCCGGAGGTTTCTACCGACGTCGACAACCCGCCAAAAGCCCCCATCGAAGCCCCGGCAGAAGTTGCAAAAGCCGAAACGAAACCAGAAGCTGTGCACAGCAGCAATGGAACTAACGGTGAGGAGGAAGCAGATTACGACGACGACTTCGATGAAGCTGACGATACGGATGAAGTACGTAAAGCCCGACGAAAATCAACCCTCACCCAAGCGAACTAGGCTGATACATGTGCCAATGAATAAACTGTTGCCATCTCCTGTCTATCAAAAGCAGGCACTCGTCGGCCTCAAGCTCTTATCTTGAGCACGATGAACGTGCCCACAACATGGCCAGACTGGTGGACGCAAGAGCACTGCAGTTGACTTTTAAATAGTCCGCATACTTAAGTAACTCAGCTGCTGGCTCCGCCGCCCTCGACATCATGTCCTTACCCGATTGTACCAATCGATGCGGTGCAGTCATGACGAGAAACCAATCTTCCGTGCCACCATTCTTTAACAGAGGAGCTTCGCTACATCGCACACGCAAGGATCACGCTTCACGATGCTGCCGCTCCAGCTCGTGCGGCGCCCGGAGCGGGACGAAAAGCCTAGTCCGCCGCGACCTCATATTATCAAGCGTCGAAGCTCGGCTTCGTCACCCACTCGCCGTGCCAACCCGCGCTTAAGCAGAACGCCACTCGTTTTGTGCTCGTCTCAGTCATACAGATCCTTACCGACGCCCAAGGCATTCTCGCGTCGTAGATCTCGACACCTCACAATAAGTCACAGCACATGGATGGCCTTGAACAGCTCAAGTCTTTTGGATCTGCCGCGCGACTGCTTTCACTTCTGCTCGACTGTCATCGAAGCTGTTATTTCCACGGCGACTGTCATTGCCCAGGCCGTGTCGACGATGCTGCAGAACTGGTGGAGTGGCAATCAAGAGGAAGGCATAGCCTCGTTAGAAGTGGTCGAGCACCAGACAACTGCAGAGCTTCAAGGTATGGATGATATACTGGAGGAAAACAACCGACTCAAGCACATCTTGGAGTTTGCGGTGACTTCACATGTCATCATGAATGAGGCCACTTGCATGCTGGAAGATGGCGCAGAGCTCTGGATGAAGCAGGCGGAGGAAGTTATCGGCGCGAAAGTTCAGGAGGCGGAGCAGCAGCGAGATGCGCTCGCGCTTGAGCTTCAGGGACTTCAGGAACAGCTCGGCGACAAAGACCAAGAAATCGGCGACAGCTTCGGTACGAACCCTCCTCTATTGATCTTCGGCTAGTCAAGCCGGTATAGGTGTTGATAGGATGCTGAAGTCCTTGCTGTAGTGTGAGCGACGGAGAACCTGAATGCTCAAGAAGACGGTGATCTGCGAGTTACACGAGCGGCTGGAGGCCTATTGTAGGCAAACTAATGCATTCATATATCAAAAACTACTTTCTGGTCTCCACCGTCGCTCATTCCTCCCATCCGAGTTGATTAGCGGCAACACTATCGCCATCGCCATCGATTTCTTGACAATTGTAGATGGCGTACAACAGCTTCTCACGTAGCACAGCCTCGCTCGAATAAGCAGGTATCTCGATCGAGAAGAAGCACGTGTGAGCTACCGGCATGTAGGCATCAACGCTGCGACCTGCGCGCTGCTGGTTAAATGATTGCAGCTTGAACCGCTGAGGGAACTCGTCGGCACTAGCAGGAAGGCGCGAGCGGCCCCACACAAAACGCAGAAAAGCACTGCGCTCATCGTGGGAAAAATCTCGCAGCGCCCTCCAAAACCACACGATGTGCTCATCCGTGGGGGAGCAACCGGAGTACTCAGTGCACTTTTCGAGCAAGTCCACGTCCACTTCGGGGGACCCGCAAACCATCAGCTCTAGCTCGGCACCGGAGAAGCAAGCAAGTAGTTTGGCTGGAACAACCTTGGCAAGACCCCGCAAGATCGCTAGAGCCTGATCATCGCTCTCATGCAGGCGAGCCTGCTCAACGAGATCGGCGTACTCACACCGGGAGCCAAATGTTACTGGCAGATGCGCACCACCAGGCTTGAGCTCGATCACCCGGTTGTCAGCTCCCAGCGTTGTGAAAGTCTCCATAACGATATCCTCGAACATTTCCTCGGTCACCCCTAAGCGGTCGATGGTCCGCATTTTCGACATCGAATTCACCAGCATGGAATCTACGACTGCAAGGTCGTCAACACCGAGGCGCTCACCAGCAAGTTTCTTCCAAACCAAGGGGGCCAGATTCAGCGCAAGGTACTGCTTGCTCCGGATTGATGCGCCCATGAGTTTACCGAGAAACTCGAGCATCTGGAATGCAGTGGCAGTTTGTGCGCCGGGACTTAACAACCACTTTTCTCGCCCGACGCCAACATTATGCTGCGAGTTCGGAGTCGGCAGCATCAACGGCAGCTGGGTGCTTTGGAGCTCCTCGCAGTATTGCGCGAAAGTCTCTCGGTATGGGCCTCCAGCATCCTGCGCGTTTTCTCCAAGAAACGTTACGTGGTACAATGCATCCTCTCGCCGGAATTGAGTTCCATCCAAAGCTTGCAGTTGTCGGAAAGCTTGCGAAAAGAGCGTGTGTCGCCCTTCCGAATCCGTTTTACCAGTCGCGCGGAACCGCATCGCCTTCGGGCGATTTAACGTCAGTTCAAAGGATACTCCACTTTCTTTCGTCTGCCCGAGAGCGCCATCCCAGATCGTCCGCTTCACGGCGCTCAAAATCCGATGTCGATGCTCCATGACGAGATCGCTCAGCATAAATTTCTTGTGTGGGATGTTGGTACCGAAAGCTTCTACGCTGGGAGCATGAAAAGCGATGAACGGCAAAATCCGATGGATCGCAGCATTGAACTCCTGCAATAATTTGAACCGCTTGGAAAGACGTCCATGTGCATCTACGATAGATTCGGCCGGCTCTGGCGCCCCAGCACAATTCACAGATTTGGATTCGGCCTTCTCGTGCTTAGTTTCATCGCCTGCGGAACTCACAATCTCCATTAGTGCCGGCCAACGCACCAGCTCATTTTCCTGTGGAGCTATGTCACTCCACGGACCATGCAGCAGCTGGGTCACATTGAGATCTTTGCTCTGTGCCTTTTTGTTTACGTACTTGATCATTTGCTGATCATGACGCGGCAACAAATTGTAAGGACCATCCCCGAAACGCACCGAAGGTGATTGGAAGCGCCGGCGACCGACTGTATCAATCGAGAAGTGAGGGATCACGTAAAACTTGTACCCCCACAGCGATTCCGACTTGTTTTCCGCGTCATTGCCATGCCCAAATGGGAAAAACGGCGAAGCCACATTACCATCTCCAGCACGTCTACGCGCAGCTGCTGGTGGAGACGAGGTGTCGTCCCACCAGATACTGCCTTTATCTTCGCTGAGACCCTCTGTAGAAGTTGACTTCTCCTCATCATCGTCGTTACCATTATTCAGTACAAGAGTACCCTGCTGGTTGTTGCCACTTGCATCCTCCACAGTACTTCCCATCCCCTCGTTCAGTTTCCACCACCCTATAAGGCGAGGAGTGATTTCCTGAACCTTGTGGCGATAGACGACGCGATTCCATTGCTGCTCATCGAAGTCGTACACCTCAAAATGTGCGTCTTCCTCTTCACAGCCCGAAGCTTGCAATAGAGACAACACCGCTCCATTCTCAAGGGCAGGCTCGTATTTGAATGGACGCTGACCAAAGTTCCACGCTACACCTTGTGCGCCCTGAGGTCCTAGACTCGCTGTAGGATAGAGTTTCCTTTCTAAAAGTGGAGTGGAAGCAGCGGCGCTGCTGGGTGAGCCAGCCTGGGTTGGCCTCTTGACATCGATGATTTCACTGATTAAAGCGTCAAATTCGTGATCCTTTATGTTACCCAGTAGATGAGAAACATCAGTGCTTGTGCTTCTGTTGGTGACATCTTTGCTGAATGGTGATACTTCTGCCACCATTTCGCCGTTAACATAAAACGTTAGCTTCCCAGTCGAGAGATCAATAGCACAGCCGATAACGTCGCCCTTGCGACTGAAGATATCGTTCCCAAAAGAGTCGCCCCCAAATGATCGCCGTGGACTAGTGCATCCACTAGGTTCCGCCCGCGTGAACGGTGCAATGTCTTCTGACAACGTTGAAAAATGTGCCAGCTTGCTGCCTAGCTCGATACCAAAAGATCCCTGCTCTTCCCCAATCATCGCTGAGCGATCGGTCGCAACCACACCATCCACAATCCACCCAACGCACATTTTGCCACTCGTTAGCGGATGTGTCTCATAATAAACCGTGTTGCTCGATTTTGCAGCAGCAGTTGCCGACAAGTTGACTTCCACGCTGCAATTTAGGCGCACGGTAGAGACATACTTGCCGGTTAGATTCGTAGTAACCCATCTGCGCATGTGCTGAGGAACTGCGATGGGGCGCAGCGATGACCGCGGTGATCGCGGTGATCGCGGCGAAGCCAGACATCTCATTGACGGTGACAAAGGCTTTCCACTTGCAGACGTTGGAGTCCCTGGGAGGCTGCTTCCCTTAAGCATTGTATCAACGCTATCTAACCCGCGAAAGTGACTGCGAAGTTGCTCAACTCGAAACGCGACATCCCACAACCTGATATCGTAGAGGTGACCGCGGAATGGCGAACACGATACGCGGGCGTTGGCGTCACCGTTCGGTACTTCAGCATGATTTCCGAAGGCTAACGTTGCATTTGAGTCCAGCTCCAATCGATCATGCTCCGAGCATCGCACAGAGTAAATGACATCGCCGTTCTTTATCACAGAAACCTTGGAGCCCGAGAAGACAAGTGCAACATGAATCCACTGTCCAAACGTAAGGCAACGAGTGTTGCCGTTATCAGCGACAGCGGTCTCACGACACTGATGATGTTCCACTAGTTCACCCTTCTCGTCCACGGCCTGTAGAGCCACCACGCATCTGCCGAGCTGATCGCTCAGCAAAATTATTCGGCCGCGTGCACCGTCGATGCGAAAGACTTCCATGCATGCCCCGAAATCGTTATGTTCTTTCATCCGCGCAACCATATCATGGGATATACATATCCAGCATTCAACGGAAAAGTCCTTCGAAAGTGAACACTCATTCTCTTCAACGAGGTTCAGCTCCAACCTCATACCATTCAGCTCCAAGCTCCCAGCAAAATCCGATGAAGAGCTGAGGACAAGCTTTGCTGCAGGTGCCTCCGTTGCATCTGGAACAAATTCGAACGAAAATGTACCGCCTTTGATGACTAACGGCGCGCTATGATACTTGGTATTCTCCAGGTTTTGCACGTCGTAGCGACCATTGAAACCGTAGCGATACAAACTCTCGAATCCATTTTCTTGCCAACGCACACGCAAACCCTTTCCGTTGTGCGACCCCCAAGCAGTAACTTCCTGCACAATCCCTAAACTCCCAGCTCCTCCATCTTCGTCGCTGTACTCCCAGTCAAGTGATCTAACCACCAAGTCGCCGACAGACAGCGAAAGCTTAGGCTGCTTAACAGCCTCACCAGCAAATAAATGAGGAGCGTCCTTCTCGTTAAGCTCCCCGTTAATTCCCGAAAGCACTAAAGACGGCTCGCCATTATTCTCGGTTGATGCGCCAGATTCACTTCCGTAGAAGAAGCGAAGCACGTCACTTTTCTGAAGCTTGGTCCTCTTATCAAACCGGATCTCTAACGCCACCGCGCCGGTAATATCAACGTGCTCATGTACAGGCTCGGAATGCTTTGAAGAAGATGCTACCGGATGGCGACTTTCTCTTGAAATGACCGTTGATGACAAATTGTCGCGAAAATCCAACATCATACTGACGGCATCGACAGCCTTGCTATACCAGCTCGGCACAACAGTTTGAGGAATCAGTGCGACAGAAGAACAGCGTAGTGAGCTGAACTCGATCCGGTTTTCAGAGCTTGAATGGGAAACGACCAGTCGGACATCACTCTCGGGAAGGAGCGACGGTTGCAGCGTTTCCCACAAAACCAAAGCACCAGAACCTGGTGGTCCCGCTACAAGCGCTACCACAACACTATTTTTCCGTAACACCAACGTTTGTTGTGCCGTATCAAGTTGAATAGTCACCGTGTCTCCTTCCCGAATTTTACTGTTATACCCAGCAATCTCAGCGAGAATATATTCATTACTGCCGATGGAGCGAGTACCGAACAAGCATCTTCCATTGTCTTCCCACCGGACCGAAAAGTTAGGCACTGTTGAAGGTGCTCCGTCAACAAGCCCAATAGTCACAGCCGATACAAGCCTGTTGAAAATCAACCGAAAGTGGTAGCATCCTGAAGTTGACACGCCCTGATTACTCACGAAAGTAGTTTCGCCGTCCGTTACAGGCTTATAAGGCAAGGATAATGATGCTTCACAAGGACTTCCCAACTGATCCAAACAATGACTATCGATCGATAGATCGACTGCGATAGCGCACTGCACGAGTGTCTGGAGATAGGGAGATTTCAATTCCACACGGTCCTCCGCTTGATGTTTTGCACGCATCTTCACGTTAAGCATGTCGCGAACTTGCTCGATAAGAACTGCCGGGATCGCAAGGAAAGCTGCAGACTGGGACATGTTGCTGATAATTTGAAGTGCGCAAGTCTTGATGCGTTGCGGTGAGTTGTCCAGGACTACAGTCAAAGTATGCAACGTTTCTGGTGAGTAGAACTTCTTGAATGCTGTCGGGCTTGCCTGAAAACCAGTGTCAGGAATTGAGCTCAAAGCCTCCAGAATCCAACTAGCCATGGAAAGCAGCTTGACCACTGTCCCGAAATTGCTCTGGCTCTTGGCTTCCATATGCGGTGTCTCCTCCTCTTCTTCTTTGAATATGCCAATCGCGTACAACTTGAAGCCCCAGTCGTTGTTGCTGGAGTCGGAGTGAAAGTAGACCTCAAACGAGTCATCGTCGACGTACAAAGGAGGACGACCGTCCGTTCCCGGCCAGTTGTCGCTATCCCCTCGACCGCCAATTTGATCGGGACCAATTGTTTCGGTTCGGTTAGATCCGGACTTGTAAATCCGGACCCAATCGCACCCAGCCTCGCTCTTGCATCGTCGATCAAAAATCACTTTGATTTTGGTGGCTCCAGGAATCGACACATCCCAGTACTGATCAGCATTGTCCTGGTACGGGTGTGTGCTTTCCAAGGTTCTCACCGTTCCTCGTCCCTTTGGAAGCAATTTGGTACCACTTATCAGAACATCGAGACACCGATCAAGAACTGCTGACAAGATATAGTCATCAACGCCACTGAGTACCATGTGCTTCAGTCGCTTCTGTAGCGCAAGCAATACACTGGATTGGTTGTCATACGCTGCATCAGAGGCTGCACCGAGGAAAAAATGCGACAAGAGCAAGAGAATCTCCTCAGCGCCGCCAAAAGCGCCGAGCTGAATCGGGACGTTCTTTGGGTCGCAAGTGAGAAGTGTAAGAATTGCATCTCGTGCTGCTTTTGTCGCCATAGCGCGATGGGAGTCATACGCCAGGCTCTGGATCCGATCAATTTGACCTTTAAATTCATCAAAAGCAAACGGAGAGCACAAACTTGAGAGAGATTTTTCCTCGTCATTGCTCTCATCCATCTCCAGTACTGAATGCTTGTTCTCGAAGTGGAGATCATCCACCCCGAGTGTCAGCAAGTCTTCTCCATTTGCAAACGATGCACAGAGGCTAGCATGCATAGTTTCACCTGTCCGCTGCCACACCCATCCGCTGGTGGATGTACTAAGGTGGCTAACATTTTCAGAGGCCACCTTAAGCCACCCGTTGGGGAAGGCTTCGGCAGTGAACTCCGCTCCACTTTCGAGCTCACCCAAAATGCTTGACTCCCGGTTTTCCTCTTGATAAATCTTGATACTAGCTTCGTCAGTTACGCGGTACTGATGTACCTTTCTCGAAGCGAATCGACCCCATTCAAGCGCTGAAGCTTCCAGTTTGGAGCTACAAGTCGAGAGCAGTTGTCGAACTGGGTCTGGATTCGATTTCTTCGCGCTCGAATTGCTGTCATTTTCAGCGAATTCATCAATCTCACCCTTAAGTGGAATTCGTTGACGATCCATTTTTTCGTACAAAGTCTCAAATAACCTGTACGATCGGGCATCAAGCTGCGTCAAACTTTTGTCTAGCGGAAGCTCCGGCAGAAACTCTGCTGTGACGTTAAATTTCCACCCCCAGTCAACATTGGAGCCATCTGTGGTCCATAAAAGCGTGAACGAATCCGCTGAAATGACAAGCGGCGGCCGATCATCTACACCAGGCCAGTTAGCATCAGTGCCCACCCCACAATACTGATAAGCGCCCCATCGATCTGTGAGCGACTTGTCTTTGAAGAAGCAGAGGTAGTCGCATCCTTGCTCCGTTCGAGACTGTGGATCAAATGAGATCGTCAACGTTGCTGCGCCGCTGAAGGTCACCTTCATGTACTCCATCACTGAATTAGCGTACGGGTGCTTCGACTCGAAAATTTGAGATTTTGGCGATGCCTGAATTGGACGCCCGTCACAGGGAGCATTTGCGATCTTTGTCAGTGAAGGAAGAAGTGTCGTGAATTGTTGTACGATGTCGACACACTTTCGCGACTGAAGCAGTTGCCCGACAGACTTAATGCATCTCGCACGAATATCACATAATGCGCTCGTTGTGATAGGAGGCGGAGCTTCCGGCGGGTACACAAGAGCCTCTTCGAAGGCATGCGCCGTGAGCTTAAAACCCCACTCCGATATACTACTTGACGATCCTTCCGTGTAAAAGTGCACATCAACACTTCCAGCTGGAATACGAAGAGGAGGAGTTGCTCCTACTCCTGGAAAGTATTCTCCGTAATACTTTTCATCGCCCCAATACTCAGATTTCTCGCCTTTTTCTCCTCTCTTCTTGAACTGGATGTAGTCATTCGGCCCAGCTGTGCACGACATACCATCGAACCGAACCACGATCTCGTTTGCTCCACGAAAACGTAGCGAATACGTTACGTCTTCACCAGAAGCATACGGGTGTTCACTTTCGAGAACCTCCACGTTTTCTTTCTTCGTAAATTTTGGTTGGTACGAATCGTCAGATGGGGAAACGCCAGCACTCAGGTCGAGCACATTCTGGTATAAATCCTTCA
Organism: Phytophthora pinifolia; assembly: GCA_000500225.2. Lineage (NCBI taxonomy): Eukaryota > Oomycota > Peronosporomycetes > Peronosporales > Peronosporaceae > Phytophthora > Phytophthora pinifolia. The sequence goes on from KV732916.1 coordinate 44,872, forward strand.
GCTCCGTTGCAAAGGGTGTCATCCGCTTGAGAAAAGACGCCAGCTCTGCTTTCTCGACGTCATCCAAGTGAGCTACATCGGTCAAAGGTACGTCGACGATGCTCGATTGGTCGCAGTCAAATATGACACGCGCCATCTGGACCCCACTCCTCACGCGGAATTGCACGAGATATCCTGTTTCCACCATCTCTCTACCATCTACGTTCACGCAGCAGCTAACTCGGCCACCGATGTAAGCGCCGCCATAACTGCCACCAAGTATTGCGAGTGACGCCAGAACTTGCCCCACTACTTCTTCCCCGAAAATGGTGTTCGGCACTCGAGCAGCTCGCAACCCCGCAACGACCAAGTTAAATAATTGATCACTCCACCACGAGTGCCCTGAAGAGCCAAGAAGGAGTGATATGTACGCTGCAACCAAACTCGCCTCGCCCTGCGCTGAAGTTCGTAGCTCTAACAGCCCGTCGCCCACCTCTCCGTCTTCATCAACCGGAGCTGCCAGAATCTGTTCGTCTTGATCATATGCTCGCCAAACATTCAGAGCACGACCCAGAAGCTTAAAAACAAAAGGCAAGAATCCACCTGCTTCGTGGGGAAGTGCTTTTGCAAACTGGGCGTCAATTGTATCAGCGCCAAGCATCCCCGACAAGTCTTTCAGCACTTTGACACCACCAACCCGAATTTCTACCGGAAGACGATCATCAAACGAAAGGAACATAAGGTTCCTTAGATTTTCAGGAGTGCTAATAAGGCTCCTGCCAAACGAGGTCTCCGCACACGTTCGGATCAAACCGAGTACGTGCAATGTCCTCTCTGCAGGGACACAGTTCGAAATAATCTCGGACGGCAGAAAGCTTCTCTGAATTTCGGTTGTTAGATCACTCTCCGAAATAGGAAAGCTCAGCACCTGTGGCCGATAAATCCAGCATTTTGCTGCAGGCTCGTCGAGGACTCGACCCGGAGCCACTCCAAAGTAAAACGGATACGGGTTCAAGTGCGATATTCGACTTGTCGGCTCGTTCTCGGATGCAGCGAACTCTGGTGACGCTAGAATCCGAAATCCCCAGCTGTTGGAGCTGCCTTCGTTGTGGAAGTAAACCAAAAATCGATCAGACGGAATCTCAAGAACATTTAAGTCCACACTGGAATCTTCTGCGTGTTGAAGCGTTCGAGCACGGTTGCTTTGAGCTCCAGGAAAGTTTCTCTCGGGATCGCTGTATTTGCCAGTGTATTTGTCTTCACCCCAAAACTCCACGCACTTCGCATCTTTGTAAAAACGCACAAACCCCGTAGAACTGTCAATATCACACAGCGGATCAAACGTTAAACGGATTTTTGTAGCACCGGGGATGTGAACTGGGCAATATTCATCGATCGAATGTTCAAGGGGATGCGCTGACTCAATGATGGCGGACTCGGCTGGGCTCACATTTGCATTCATCACCAGGAAAGACTCCAAAAGATGTTGGGATACCATTGAGCCGTTGACATATATCCTCAGTATGTCTTCATCCTGTACAATGGCGATGTGCGACCACTTTTCAGCGTCCATCTCATAGTCCGTTTCGAATACACTTTCCTTGTCGGATCCACAGGCAATTTTATAGACTAGCATCCGCTTGTCTGTCAAGAAGAGCCCGAAGTGGCTCCATGGCTTTGCTGCTGATGTATCCTTGACCATATTCTTGTTGCCTTTAAAAAAGATCGTGCCACCGACGCCTTCATCAACTAAAACCACCTCAAAAATGCCGTTCTTGGGGTCGAATTCACACTGGGAGGTCAAGCCTGATTTATTCCACCGGACGTGGACCTTCGTAGGAGTGGGAATGCTAATAATAGTACCAGCGTCTGTCTCCCCGTTATCCAGATCGTCGCTACCACTCCAGTTTGGGCCTCGACACACTTCATCGCCCAGTTTGAGAGCGTACAATGGCCCTGTACTTGGGCAGTACACCCAGAGTAAAATAGAGTGGTTCCAGCTAACGGCATTGTTTTGCAGGCACGGCGTGGTAAACCCAGGCGAATTATCAGGAAGATATTGAGGAGAGGAAGTGCGAAAGCCAGTGTCTTGACGGGGGTCCAGTAAAGTTTTCACGGAAGAAACGATGCCATCGAGTTGGTGTCCGACTGCTGAAAAGAGCTGGCGCTGGAACACCGACACATCGGGGGCATCACTAGCGTCTTGCTCGTCATGGTGGTCGTCTTCGTCTCTCTGACTTGATTCGACCCGACCAGCAATAAACCGAGAGAGAAGCACACCCAAAAGAGATTGAGCTGCGTTTCGAGTCAGGACGGAATCAGACGAGAGAAGGCGCACTATCTGTGGCAGAATCCGACTTTCTTGAAGCAAGTACGAGTCCTCCAAGTCATAGTCCATTGCGCAGCACCGTAATACGCCAGTAATCAATCCAGAACCTTTTCTATCGTCTGCAGTTGACGCGAGCTGCTTTGCAAAAAGCGCAAGACAATCACCAAAAGCTCCGGCAATTCGTTGCCGTAGAGACTCGTCGCACCCAGATAGAAGAGTATCAACATGCAGTCGCGGAAGGGCGTCCAGAGCCGAGTTCGGACTGGTTGGACTGGACACATCAGACGGAGAGTTTGCGATCGCTACGGACTTCAGCGTAGAGGCAAAAGACTCGAGCAAAATTCCTCTTAACCGCAAACTTGGGCAATCCTTCAACGTCTGAACAAAGATCTGCATACCCATGACACGGTTTGCAGCTCGTCGATTCCGTACTTCAATAACTTTCCGCATCTCCGACACGTCCACGTCACTTTGAATAAACTCCAGAACTTGCTCGGTAACCGATTTAACTTGACCATGTTTGAGTCGCTCACTGGACGACCTCCGGTACTGGAACAAGCTTCGCAGCTCAGTTGCAGCTTGCAACTCGTCCAAGAGGTTGTACCACTTGTCAAGCTGAGCATCCGATGAAGTTTGTTTTCCGATTGCATGACCGTACTTTGCTAGTAAGCCCCATCTGCGCTTCGCTCCCATCACGTACGCGAACGATACCGGCGTTGTTTCCAACAGAAATCTCGCGCGCTTGATGACATTATCACACAAAATCCCAAGCGATTCTTCCGAGAGTCCTTTGTAAGCTGATGGTTGGCGCCGTAGGCGTCCAGAGCGCCGCCGATTAGGCGCCATTTGCGCATGGATACCAGCATCTGCAGCATCGCCAAGGTGGAACCAATCGCGCATCTTCTGCGCATTCTTCCAGCCGCGAAGAAGTTGCTCGGATATGTCGTCGCGTAGATTTTTGGTAAACGCATAGGCATCCATTCCCCACATGTTATGGTGCAAGATGGCGGCTGCCACTGCTCGAACAGCTCTGTTCACGGATTGATTCGGAGCCGAACTTGTGATTTGGTCGAACGATGTTGATCGTGCGAGAGCCAAGGTTGGTCGTAACACACCCGACCGTACTTGAAGGGCTTGGATTACCCTCTCCGCACCAGACGCTTCAGGGGGATCGACGAAGTCTTGTAGAAGGCACAGGACTTCTGCATTTTTACTTTCTTCAGTGCTCACCCCGCTTTTCAACAAATCACTCTGCAAGTACCGTTCATTCTGGATCTCCACTTCATCAATTGGCGCGAATGAGCTTCCGTCGACAAGAAGTTTAACGCTCTCGTCTAGCAGCTGAACCACACTCTCCAGCAAGAATACGATCCAATGCTGCTGTAAGCTCTTTTTCCTTTCCAAAATTTCAGCTGATGCCGTGAATTTGTATCCCCAATCAGTGTTGGAGCCGTCCGTATGGAAGTAGACAAAGCAGTGGTCGCTCTCAATCACAAGGGGAGGGCTGTCCCCGACACCAGGCCAATTTTGCTCCGAGTCACGACCAGAGTAAAACTGACTGCCGTAATACTCCCCTTGACTCTTGTCTTTGTAGAAAGTCAAGTAGTCATAGTTAACTTCTGTTCGTGACCTCGCGTCGAACGTGATCACCATTCGAGTAGCTCCAGGAACTTGAAGCTCTGTCAATGCGTCAATGTTGTTCTCGTACTCGTGAGAGGATTCCATCGTTTCAGTTTTTACTGCCATCGACACATTTTCCACAGTATGCTCCCTTTTCGTCGGGTCAACCATACATACCAGAACATCTAAGCTCGCCATGAGCTTCAGCAACTTGGAGGAGTTATCCCTGATAAACTCAAAAAAGCATGATACCACAGACTCGCTGCTGCCTCTCATAGAGCTTCCACTGTGATCAATCGTTTTGGTTGTATTTTCGTCGTTCAGCAACAGCATCGCTTCAATGTTCTTGCGATTTCGCAGCATCATTATCGCCGACGAGAGAATGACAGGTACTAAAATCCCGACAAATCCACTCTTGAGCACTTCTTCGACTTTCACCCAGCAATTTTGGCAGTCTAGTCGCTTCACCTGGTCTGCTAAATTGCAACAGATAGTTGAGCAAGCATCTCGGATCGTCTCGAACACAACAATCGCGACATCAAACGTTCTGCGTCTGCGAGTATCACTAGCGTAACCAAGCCCCACGAAAGATGCTTGTGTGATCGCGTTTACGAGTGATATCAATTCAAACGAACTTTCGGTGTTATATTGAGAGGCCGACGCTGAAGATGGCTCTCCAGACAATCCTCCCGAGTCAATGAGAACTTGTCGCAGCTGTATCTGCTGCATTCCCATGGCAAATTCGACCAACTTCACGAAATATCCCAGTTCATCTTCACACGCCACCATAGACTGGTAAATGACATCTACCCGGGTACACAGATGTGCAAGGAGGCGTGCCAAGATCTTCAGCTCCATTTTCGTCGCCTTCGACTGCTTCCACAACTGCAAATACTTCAAGACATGGGTGAACTGCTTGCCGACGTCCGAGTGGAAAATTCGAATCGAGGTCGTGTACAAATCTAGGGCAACGGATGCCACTTGCACTCGGCTTGGCTCATCAAGCTTTGAAGTTCCATCAAATTGGATCTCGGGGCCCTTCCGATCGTCTTGCTCACTTGAGAGCTCAAGCAACTTATCAAGAGGAGTTGACAAGCCACCGATCAAAAGGGCGATTGATTCTTGCTTCCGACGTCCATCCGAAAGCAGAAGCAAGCTTTCTAGATTCTTGTTTAGAATTCCGAGACAAGCTTGGAGGATATAGACTTGAGCCACAGATGCGTTATTGCTTTTGAATACATCCACGTACCTCGACGTGAAACTTAGAAGTAACTTGAACATGTCAACTTCGACATCGATAGCGAATGGTATCCTCATCATTGATCCATTGCCCTCTTCTTCCCTGCCCGTTATATCACTTGCGACAGCATTCTTGTACAGGAAGCTGAGCACGGAAAGCGCTGTCAATTCCAAGAAACTTGTTTCGTCGCCACTTCCAGACTCCACGGGCCACCTCTTGGAAACTACATCTGATGGAATGGTATTCTCATCCAATGGTATACGCTTTCCCGAGTTTTGGTACGACCGAAGGGATCTCTCGTTCTCGTCGTATAGCCACAGCAAGTTGTTTCTTGCATCAAAGCACAAGGATGCGCGTGGAAGAGAGCGTTCGATGCACCCGGTGTATTCTCCATCGTCGCGCGGATTCTTCACCTCACCACTTTCACAGTCGAACAGCACGCAGTGAATACGATCCTTCGACGACATGCCGTCTCGGGTGCTCGAATCTGGAATAAGCGCTCCCAGCGAAGCACCGTTCGTGTAGAATGAAGGCCATTGCATTTCTGTGTTCTCATTGTTCAACATCATGGTGCGGAGTTTTGCTAGGCACACGGAAAACTCACTGCACTGAATCGCTTTCTCTTTCAAATCAAATGTCCGCACAACCACAAGAGTTCGGCCCCCTTCTGGGGTTGCCTTCGGGGTAACTACATTCACGTTGATGTCACTGGGGCCCACTTCAATCTCGTAAATCAGTCTTCCTTCAGTCGTATAAGCATACACAGGAAGCGTACTCTCCACTCCAAGGCTGGACGTCTGACCGGAAAACCATGCATTTTTTTCGAGCGGCAGATTCTCCACGAGTGCTAAATCATGTGAGGATATACGAAGTAGTCGGCGGCATCTTCGAATTGCTCCATGAAACAAACATCCACTTGTGTCTGTATCAGGATACATTACGTTCAAGTACAACGAATCATCACAGTAGAGAAGGCTTGAATGATAGGAGTCTTGCGTTCTGCTTTCCACGTTGACAAATCGATCTCCTTCATCCATCAGTTGAGCTCCAACTAAATCGCCACATGAAAATATCACCATCGTCTTCTTGGCGCCCGTCATTTTTTCTGGCGAAACCCCTGACAGTGTTAAAAGCTGCTCAATAAGCTCATTTGTGAACGTGACGCCAACGTCATCGTTGTCAATGTCTGGGCCCACTGTCTTCTCCTCGAGCAGCTTTCCGAATTTCAACATTGCCTCACTGCTCAGGATATCGAAATCGCCGTACCAAGCCCGACAGATTCTTGCATCACCAGCATGTACCGAGCTTGGCACAGGCAGAGCAAAAATATCACCATCCTCCAGGACGCAGACATCTTGAGCATTGCCCACGCAATAAGAAACTAGTAACTTTGAGGACATCTCAGCTACCTCTTGGTCGTCTGTTGTACGAAATATTTCACGCACCGTCACACCTACCGATTCGGTAGATGAACTGGGAGAAACTTGAGTTATTTTATCTCTTGCAGTGTCGGATACATCTCTGAGGTGTTCTCCAAAGCCGTACACCAACTTACGAACAGTGCGCTTTTCCTCCAAAATACTCAAATATGCGCTCGCTTGCACCTCAGCGTAGACTCTTCCAGCAATAGTAAAGTCGAGGCCCGTCCCGATCTTCGCCAAACCTTTGCCAAGACTCCACCTGTAGGCAAAGCTTCCATCGGTGGCCAGGGAGCTCGATGACAAACGATCAGTCACGCCGAGCGAGCCATTTTCAACAGCTTCGTTGGCTGAGTTTTCCGTCTCACCTGGAAGGGTCTTCACGGAGAACTTCCTTAAAAACGCGCTATCTTCGAGTGTCCCAAGTGCGAAATCGATACGATACGACAGCATTCGCCGAAGAAACAGTTCCACCCAAGCTACAAACGGATATCCTTGTATCCGAAATGCACTAGCCGCAGTCTCACGCGGCAAGGCAAGTAGTTCATCGACGAATTCGAGCAGCAAGCTCAGCCTCCCGCTGCTAACTCCAAGCGCAAGCAATAGCAGCAAAATAACTTGTCGCTGCACGTCCGATGTTCCCTGCGCGCCCTGCTCTGGGTGCAATATATCTCGGCAAAACTTGCGGACATCTCCCAGTAAAACGTCTTCGGGGGAGCCTGCAGTAACATCCTGCAACGCAAACGGCGGACTATCGAGAAGCGTCTGCACAAGGACCATCACTCCGTTCTCAAACAAACGCGGACTAAGCACACGAAACTCGCGCAACATCTCCAACTGCATGCGCAGCGATCCCACCAACAAAACGCTGGCAGGCGTCACGTCCTGCGAGATCTTGCATCCTTCCCAAACCCTCGGCAATCCATCGAGCTGCAACGTCGACACTTCCCCTTCTCCAGTAACAATAACCGAGGCCACATCTTCCGCATCTTTTGACTCCTCCTCTGCATTCACCTGGCTCTGGTTCATCCTGGCTGCGATCTGTTCGAAGTACACTTGCAGCAGCTCGTCGCGCTGCGCCCGTAACTTCTCGCTGTCCGCGCTTTCGGGCGACTCCCTCGAGAGCGTGTTGCCAACCATCCCAGCCAGCGCACTGGGCGGGTTCTCCTTGCCCGTGGGGGACGTCAGCGTGGCCGACACGCCGGCAGAGCTGGACGGTGAACCGGGGCGCGAGCCGCTGGGCACCCCGCCGTCTTCTCTCTTGGCACGCGTGAACAGTTTCACGCGCGCCACGTCCGTCGCGTGCTGGAGCTCGTCCATCGGCGCCTCGTCCAACCCCGAGACCGTCGTTTGCGCCTCGTGCGGCGCGTTGGTGGCCGCGGACTGCCGCGCGCTATTGACCGCCAGAAGTTCCTGGTACTTCTCCGCCACGAAGCCCTCGTCGTGCAGCAGCGTGAACGGCACGCCCGTGCGCCATGCACGAGCAGCTAGATGCTCCTCCTGCGGGTCTTGGGGTCCGTCCGCGGCACCGGCATCTCGAGACGCCTGCGCCCCCATCTCTCCAACGTCGTCACGATCTTCTTTGTGCTCGAAGTGTGGGGGCTTGAAGTTCGGATATTGCTCATATACAAATCCAAGGTGTTAGTGGTCACTCGTACTTGAGGGAAATAGATCCTAAAGCGTCATTTTAGCTGCCTCGAGATGCAGCGCAGCAGCAAGCTCGCGGACGCGCTCTCGTCCATCGAGTCTGCTTGGATCTGCGCGGCCGAGGTGGATGTACAGCGCGAGGAAGAGGAGCGCGTAGAGGCGCGGACGAAGCTGCGCAAGCAGGGTGTCCGGGACAAGTACGAGTTGGCCAGCGCCGCCACGCGCCTGGATCAGGAGCTACTGGAGCAGCAGCTGCAATGGAAGAAAAAGACGGAGCTGCGAAGACTGCGGCACCTGCCAGCGGACGAGCAGGAGTTGGCGGCCAAGACCGCGGAGGCTAGCAGAAGCAACAACGAGAAGAAAGGCGGCATCTACGCCATGGAGAACCTGCGGCTGGCCATGCTGATGAAAGACGCCAAGCTGCGCCAGCGAGTGAAGAAGTGCGGAGTCTATCTGCGGGACTTCAATTGGTGTGTATAAATCTGATAGTTGATGTTGTTTCCAGGAAGAAGGTTCGACCACGTATTGTGCAAGACATGTTGTCGTTGGAGCGTCGCTATGCTGAGGTGCAGTCAGACAAGCTTTGGGCTTCGATGAGCTTGAGCGGCTACTGATTTTGTTATGTCTACTATCAATGGCGAGTAGGGAGCTCGAAGGCTGCAAAAGTGGTGGCGTGGACACTTGCATCGCCGATTTTGGAGGCTGTACTTGAAGCAGGTCAAGGCGGCAGTGACGATCCAACGTATAGCTCATGGCTATTTGTCGAGAAAGTGGGTTCACATTTGGCATGCTAACCGAACCATCCGCGTGACGAGGCTACAGGCATTGTTTCGTGGATATTACATTCGCTATAAAGTGCTTCCGACCTGGAAGCGCTGGGAGTATCTGAACGCGGCCAAGATTCAGTCTATCATCCGCATGTATTTTGCCAAGAGGTTTTGCACCCGCTACAGGAGGGAGATTGCGGTGATGCATATTCAGTGTATGTGGCGAGGCTTCTCTTCCAGAAAACGAGCCGATATGCTCTGGCTCGAGGTGAGGGCGACCAACTTGCAGAGACTCATTCGAGGCACTCTTGCGCGAAAGCAAACACGTCGAAGAGCTGCGCGTTTGGAAAGGGCAGCTATTCAAATCCAGCGAATGTTTCGAGGAATGAAGGCTCGAATGGAGGTAGAGAGTTTGTTACGCGATAGAGAGACCCGCAATCGACAGGAGTTCATGGCGGTGTTGGAGGTCGAGGAAGAGTGGCATCGAGCACAGCGCGATAAGCTTCAAGCTAGACTAAATCGTAAGCAGCTACACCAAAGGTAAGACTTCCTGCGCTGAATTACGCAAGCCGCGTGGGAGAAATATACTGACTGGCGACGTGGTGCGTGCAAATTCAGGGTTGCGCAACTGGAGCTTGACTACTTTTCTAAACACGAGCAAATTCATGATGTAAGGTACTCTCACTTTGCAAGTAGTGACCGAGAGGGGTGCTTATTTTGTATGTTGTTTTGTAGATGGAAAGTATTTATCTTGATATGCAGACGCAGCGCATGCGAGTGTCCCCGCGGGCTATTGAGCACGGGTGGGTCGAAGAGATGGAGGCGAAAATGAAGTTGCAGCGCTCTCTTATTACTGAGCTCAAACTGGAAGCTATCTTCGAGCTTGGTCTCGAGTTTAAACGAAAAGAGAGGGAACTTGTCCAGTTTCTGCAGCGAATCTATGAGCTAGAGGAAAAACGACGTCGGGTAACTATTACCAGCTTGCGCCAAAGTGTAATCTAGACGTGTACTAAATGGCGTGCTGAATGTTTTGTGTGGTCGCAGTTTGAAATATGGATGAACGAAGAATTTTTGGACTACTGGGAGGTACGATCACCGCAGAGGAGTTGACACAGAATCTTCACAATCTCATAAAACTTCTATTGTATTGCAGCGAGAATGTCGATTCCGCTATCAGGCAAAGCAGACACAGAGACGTCATCAAGTTGCTGAAACGCGGCGGAGGTGGCAAATTCAGTTTTACCGGACAAATGGCAAACGTGATCATCGCTGGCAAAGTACCTCCTGGTCCCAGGATGTCATCGACGCAGCCAAAGAGAAGGAGGTATTTTGTATTGGCTCAACAGATATTATTTCTCTCGTGCGAGACAACTGGCGGCTCCGCGCTCAGGGACTCAATTCAAGTGACCAAGTACTAGGCGACGACGAAAAGGAGCATGACACAAGAGAGCATATCCGTGACCTGACGGACCAAGTGGCTCTGACGGCAGCTACATCTCAAATCGAGCAGACGAAAGCGCTGTTTGACCCTGTCTTCCGTGATGTCGAGCGATCATTCGACAAGGTGCAACGACAACAACGAGGACATGATAGACGTGTCCTCGCATCAAGGCAGGAAAGAGACATTAAAAATTCCGCTAGCAGCATGACCGCAGTCCGAAATGATCACACGACTGAGCTTCATCAGAAACATGCTCAAGACCCGATGTACCAAATGGATCGCCAACAACGAAAGCGTCAGCTCATGTTGGCTGGAAAAGTCCCGTGGCACCTTATCGACCAGCTGGAGGCTGAACGACGCAATCTTGCTCATGAGAAAGCGATGTTTAAGCTTTGGGGGAAGACTTGTACTAAAGATTGACAACAAGGACAGGAGAATGCGTTGACAAGTAAAAAGCAGTCGCTAATGGAGTGAAGTCGATTTGATGAAATCCAGCATCCTCTAAATTTTAGTACCCCGAGCCCATGCGCTTTACCTTCGCCTCTAAAGCTGCAACTTTTTCTTCCAGCTCCTGGATCCGCCGTGCTTCGTGGTATTTGAGAGTAAGCGCAATATTTAGAGCATTTACTGTCCCTTGCGGTAGTTGCCAGGTTGGTGTGCGCTGTGCATTGTCGGAGAAGAAATTTGTAGAAATCGGCGGCTCTTGAACAAGTGACTGGCCAGACCAGCGCATGAACATCGCGTCCCACAGCACGATGCGCTTCAGCAAACCAGATAAGGGGGGATTTAGGACCTGCTTCGGAAGGAAAGTCTGCTCTGCGAGCTGCGGACGGAAACCGTTGACCCATGTCCACACGGAAGCTGTTCGATTTTCCAGGTTCGCTTCCACACGATGTTTCTTGCAGTCGAACAAAAACGTTCCAAAGCGGCACGAGTGGAGCGCGTCGGCAAGAAGTAGCAGCAGACCTTCGTTGAACCTGGCACAAGAGTCCATACCATAGGAATATTAGTAGCCATGAACTTACGTTTCATGCGATTCTGTTTTGACTTACTCAAAGTAGGTGGGGTAGATCCGCACAAGCTGGAAGATACAGTCAAGGAACTGGATGAAGATTGGAGACTCCTGTGCATCGGCTTTTTCGCCGTGAGAATGGCGGAGGTGGAACGGATGTCCAAAGGATAGCCACTCCTTCTCGATAAGCACTTCAGGCCACGACATTGTGAGATGCGAGCCAAGATGATAGAACAACATTAGACCCGAAAAGCGTACCTTGGAATCCCTTCCACGTTCGAAAATACGGGTCCACGAAAATCTGAGCAAGTGACGCGATCTGACTTGTCCGATCCCAGCCGTGGCTACAGTGGAGCAGAACAGATTCCCCCGACCGAAGCAACAATGCTACATGGAGAGCCGCCTTTAGTAGCTGGCGAATATAGACCAGCCACTTCGTGTCCTCAATACTTCCAAGCCACCGTAAGTTGTCGCAAGAAGGAGATGCACAAAGATTGCGCAACTTTTTCATGCTATAAAGCCCCAAGAAAAAACAAACATCAAGATTAAAGCTGTTCATACAGGAAAGAAAGCAAAAGAGCACCGCACCTTTCCCGCATCGAATGGATGTTGGGGATTTCCATGAAGGTAACGGTGGAGTTCTTGTAGTTGACGGAGCTTTCAACCCCATATCCTTTTGCACGATTTGCCTAAGCACAGAAACACAGACATCATTTAGCACGATTCCGTAACTGTTTCGCTGCATTCAGCAAGCAAGCGTACGAGAGCACTAGACATCGGTCTGCAATCAATAATCTGGAGTTGGTCCTGCAATAGACTGGAGGATGCAATGCCAGCAACCAAGCTTTCATCGGCCGGTGAGGTGGCCTTCGACATTCCAACTTTGGGCTGGCTGGATCGACACAGAGTCGCTCCGTTTGCGGCATTTAACCACGTCAGGCACGGAATACGGCCCAGCGAACGGAAGTTCATCGCATCTAACAGAACCTGCCACGCGGACCAAAGAGTTTAGACTCCGTCAACAGCAAGTGCCCACAGTAAAAAAGTACTAAATACCTCGTCTGTAACGCTGGTAGGAACAACGAGGCGCTCTGGGTACGTCTCGATCGCGCGAAAGTTATCGTTGCAGCTCGTAACTCGCCATTTACCGTTGTCGAACACGCCCTGCCGCTGCCACTCTGCCTGGTCACTGTAGACATCCCAGTCAAGAACACACGGCAACAGCGGCTCCTCCTCCAGCATGTTCTCCGAGAGCCTATCACAACCCCGCAACACCCAGTGGAAATTAATGTACAAACTATGACACTTTCAGCCCCAGAACACCCTCTCACCTGTGGTAGAACGCGAACAGAAACTCGATCTTGTCTGGAAACACGTAAGTCGTCAGCACCGAGAAGATCTGACAACAGCAAGAGAACGCAACACAATCAGAGTCTTCTTCGTGTGCCTGAACTAAGTCATCGCTTCTCACCTTGGTGATCTCGACGACGTCGAAGCGGAACGACAGCTGGCGCAGGTCCTTAGTGAAGACTTCCACCACCGAGCTCTTCTTCTTGATGGACGCGATGCACCCCAGCGGGATGAGGAAGTAGCTCTCAATCTCGTCCTCACTGCGCTCCAGCAGGTGGCGTCGCACGCGGTCGTACTCGTGCTCGTCCGGCACGAACTGGAAGCGGAACGTCGTCATGAACACGCGCCCCAGACAGACCGTGGCCGCCGCCGTGTCCTTCTTGCTGGCGTTCTCGTCCAGGTACTCGCTCGTGATGGCCGCCAGCACATCCGTCTCGCCGATGAGCCGGTTGCGAGCCGTCTGCTCCTCCTCCGACATCGAG